>JBBPBX010047725.1:7228-26036 GCA_038048925.1 Garcialebias charrua | reverse complement strand
GAAACAAAAATATCACCACAAAAGCTACCGGTACTCTAATTTTGTTTTAATCAATGTCCAATATCATTTTGGATTGAATTAGATCATTGTTTCTGTTCAACAATTTAAAAAAAATCCAGAAGGGTAGAGCTTGTCTAATCATTGTGCATGAAACATACACATATACCTCAGACACCCTGATATATGGTAGTGGCTTTTTAGTAGTTTGGCATTTTCTATCAGCCCTTATAGATGATAAGTACCTGGGTGTGTGTGGGGGAGCAAGGAGGATGTGTACAGGCCGTCCTTGGGGAGCAGACCCAGCTATGCGGGTCAGGGTGGCTGTGATCTGAATGAAGAACATTAATATTTAAACACAGGCTCCTGAGGGAAAGACTGTAAATGATTCATGATTTATACTGCTGGCTCTCTGCACCAAAGACTGGCACTCCGTAAAGATTCACTGATTCCTCTCTGCTCATGAGCCTGGCCCCGTCCTCTGATGCCTGCATGGAATGCATTTTATCTTCAAGAGGAATGTAGTCGTCACTTAATTTGCTTGATTAGATTTTTGTCCTTACTGATTTCCTAACATACCTGTTTCACCTGTAAACTTTCATTCATTCAACCTTTATTTAGACAGGTTAATCCCACTGAGCCTCTGGGACTCATTTACAAAAACGTTTGTAATTTTCTTGAAGGTTTCTTCTTTTTCTTTTCTTTTGTCTTCGTGGCTTTTGAAATGTGTTGCTAACGCAGCAGACATCAAACGCAGAGAGAAAGACATTTTGACAGGTCAAAGTGTACAATTTTTTCTATTCTACAGAGCAGAAGTCCACGTTTGGCAGTGGACATTAATCCACAGCAGAGTGCCGCCAAGGATTTTAAACAAGAGTGGAAACTCTAAAAGTAGATAAAATGTTCATCTTTTGAGCTGGAAACACAAAAATGGCTATAACTCAGTTTTATAGGGACTGACCTAAAATTTGGTGTGCTAGTCTCTGACGCTGATCCCCAACACATTACTGTATCTGAACACAGAAAATGGAACAGGACCTTTAAGTTTCTTCCCTCAATGTTTTAATGTCAGGTTTGTTGCAAACATAATTTACAAGATCTAAGCTTGATGTCTCAAATATTGCATGGGCTTATCCATATTTACATCCATTATCTTCACCCGCTTCTTCCTTTTCAGGTCATGGGCGTCACTGGCGCCCATATCCAGTAGTCAGTGTGTGAGAGGCGAGGGACACCTGGACAGGTCTCCAGTCAATCACAGGGACACATGGAGACAAATGAGACAAACAACCATTTACTCACACCTAGGGACAATTTAGAGTTACCAATCAGCCTAACAGGCATGTTTTTGGTCTGTGGGAGGAAACCGGAGTACTCGTAGAAAACCCACGCAGCATGGAGAGAACATGCAAACTCCACCCAGAAAGGCCCCTGCCAGAATTTGATCCAGCAACCATCTTGCTGAGAGGCAGCAGCTCTACCAACTGCTTCCTGCTTGAATATCTTTTCCCAAAATACTTTAAGGTTTATTTGCATTCTCTGTTCAATTCCATTCCAGAAAAAACCCGCATCTTGAAATTTACAAAATATGTTTAAATCTCGCAACGACAGAAAAACTGGTGTACCGCTTGTCAACAAAAACATGACGTTTTAGTTTACGTGAACGCTTAATAATAAAATAAATTAAAAGTATTTAAACTAAAACAAAAACAGGCAACCAGATGTCACTCTGCAAAAATTGGAGCTAAGTGAATATGAGAGCAACTTGAATGTCCAAAAGACATCAGAAAACAAATTAGGATGATCAAACTTACAGAATCTTGGGATATCTTCAGAGTAGCTGTGAGTCAAATTATTGCACGGCAAGAAGATATATCATAGAAGCTGAAGTGTTTTTAATATATTTTCATACATCTTAAGTGTTTTATATTAATGCATTAAAACTTGTTTTGTTCTGACACTTCCCTATTTTTATGCAGGTCTTTCTTGTAAATAAACCCTCGAGGCTCAATGGGATTAACCTGTCTAAATAAAGGTTGAACGATTTATGACCTATTTGGGTCATAATCCAGGTTCTAATTGAGCAAAATGTCATTTCTGGAGTCCAGTTAGTGTTAGTGTAAAGGTGGGAATAATTCATAGAGGTAAAATCAGACTGAACAAGTTTGGTCTGTGAGTGTGGGTTTAATAATATGAAAGAAATATTGCTCTTGCTTTCTTATTCAATAACCTCTCTTAATCTTGAGCTTGTGTCAGCAAACTGTCAGTCTGGTCTCATGCTCACAGTAAATCACATCAGGAACTCCACAATTGTCTTGTTATAGGAGGCAAACAAAAAGCTTTAAATTGATAATCTATTTAATTAGTTCTAGCCTGGATGAAGATTTGTGCCTCTTTCTTCTCACTTCATACTCCATGACTGACTTCACAGCTGAGAAGATACTAACTGTTGATAATTATGTGGTGAAATCATGTCATATTACTAGCCTTTTCTTTTAATAGTGAAAAAAGTGCGTATATCGCAGTTGGTGGAGGTAGGACCCAAGTGCAGGCAAACAAGAGGAGCATGAAGTAAGCTAAAACTTATTTATTTTAACAAAAATGAAAACAAAAGGCTGACGTGGCAGCAACAACTTACAATAAAGTTAGATTTATAGTCTACGTGTCGCGCAGCGCGCGAGGGTGCGCGTGCCTGCCAAAAGTGACGCAATTTCACAGTCCCCGCCCCTGCGCGTTGGCCCCGCGCGTGGGATTAGCGCGTGTCGTGCACCTCTGAATTTTTGAAACTCCGCAAGCCTAGTGCGCGCGCCGTGGGCGCTACGACTTGATTGACAGGTCCCCACCGACAGCCTTCACCCTCTTCACGCCGGAGCCTGCAGCTGTCTGCGCCGCTGTGGTCGTGGAGACGGCGTCGCGACGCATGGAGGAATGTTTTGTGACACAAATGTATTAAATTCTCCTTCATTCCTGATCTGGAGTCGGACTTTTCTTTTGTTTTTTCGCCAAAAGTCACGTGATCGCTTTCTCCTCCGCTGACTCCATGCATTAAAACCGCAAATAAAGACAACAGTTCAGCACGCGAGCGGAAAGCTATTTGTTTTTGTTGTGTGATTTCAAACAGTTCTTCTTCTACGGTAGATTTCTTCTTCTACACCTTTCTTGCAACATATGCACAGGTTTTAGAGGGTACTGCCTCCTGCTGGTCCGTAAAAGAACAGCACTTTGCCATGCGCCGCCGTGCGTCAACCATAAACACAGGGCGAAACTGTGAACGCATTTCGCCGCACGGCTGAGTGCACGCGCGGCGCGCACGCTCCAGCCTGCGGACCAAAGCGCGAGTATAACGAGGCCTTAACACTAGAAGTCTCAGGATTTTCGACCTCCCCCCAGAAGTCCTGAAAGAGGGTCAAAAGACCCTTAGTCCAAACCAACCATTAGTGGGCCATTAACTGCCTTTTGTTATAAATATGCGTGCACACAACTCAGACACCCCCACCACACCAAACTGCACAGACTGCATTCCAATGTTTCCACCAGGTAAGTAAGACTCTGCTTGCACTTCCCCCCTTAGTCAGAAGAGAGGCCCTGACCTGAATTCACACATAACAGACCCTGAAGTTATCTCACAGTTGAACATTTTGGGACATCCACTGAACGGAAAGCTTTGTCTGCTCCAGAACAATTTTATGCATAAAATTGTCTTATTCTGCTGTGCTGACTATCCTGTAACTTTGATGTTCTGTCAAATAAATTATTTTGCTTACAAGTACTGTCTCTCTCCTTGTCCTTGGCACATGTATATACGGTGCGTGCCGGCACATGCAGGTGGCCCATTGCTGTGTTCTAAAACATGCTTGACCTATTGTTGTCCGTCACCTGACGGACCGACACAGGTCACATGACATGAAGTCAACTGACGGACCGACATAGGTCACACGACATGAGGTCAACTGACGGACCGACACAGGTCACATGACCTGAGGTCAACTGACGGACCGACACAGGTCACATGACCTGAGGTCAACTGACGGACCGACATAGGTCACACGACATGAAGTCAACTGACGGACCGACATAGGTCACACGACATGAGGTCAACTGACGGACCGACACAGGTCACATGACCTGAGGTCAACTGACGGACGGACATAGGTCACACGACATGAAGTCAACTGACGGACCGACATAGGTCACACGACATGAGGTCAACTGACGGACCGACACAGGTCACATGACCTGAGGTCAACTGACGGACCGACATAGGTCACACGACATGAAGTCAACTGACGGACCGACATAGGTCACATGACATGAGGTCAACTGACGGACCGACATAGGTCACATGACCTGAGGTCAACTGACAGACCAACACAGGTCACATGACCTGAGGTCAACTGATGGACCGACATAGGTCACACGACATGAGGTCAACTGACGGACCGACACAGGTCACATGACATGAGGTCAACTGACGGACCAACACAGGTCACAGACATGAGTCAACTGACGCGACACAGGTCACATGACATGAGGTCAAGTGACGGACCGACACAGGTCACATGACCTGAGGTCAAGTGACGGACCAACACAGGTCACATGACCTGAGGTCAACTGACAAAACGACACAAGTCACATGACATGAAGTCAACTGACGGACCGACACTGGTCACACGACATGAGGTCAACTGACGGACCAACACGGGTCACATGACCTGAGGTCAACTGACGGACCGACATAGGTCACACGACATGAAGTCAACTGATGGACCGACACTGGTCACTCGACATGAGGTCAACTGACGGACCGACACAGGTCACATGACCTGAGGTCAACTGATGGACCGACATAGGTCACACGACATGAGGTCAACTGACGGACCGACACAGGTCACATGACATGAGGTCAACTGACGGACCGACACAGGTCACATGACCTGAGGTCAAGTGACGGACCAACACAGGTCACATGACCTGAGGTAAAGTGACGGACCAACACAGGTCACATGACCTGAGGTCAACTGACAAAACGACACAAGTCACATGACATGAAGTCAACTGACGGACCGACACTGGTCACACGACATGAGGTCAACTGACGGACCAACACGGGTCACATGACCTGAGGTCAACTGACGGACCGACATAGGTCACACGACATGAGGTCAACTGACAGACCGACACAGGTCACATGACATGAGGTCAACTGACGGACCGACACAGGTCACATGACCTGAGGTCAAGTGACGGACCAACACAGGTCACATGACCTGAGGTAAAGTGACGGACCAACATAGGTCACATGACCTGAGGTCAACTGTCAAAACGACACAAGTCACATGACATGAAGTCAACTGATGGACCGACACAGGTCACACGACATGAAGTCAACTGACGGACCGACATAGGTGACATGAGGTCAACTGACGGACCGACACAGATCACAGGACTTGAGGTCAAGTGACGGACCAACACAGGTCTTATGACCTGAGGTCAACTGACAAAACGACACAGGTCACACGACATGAAGTCAACTGATGGACCGACACAGGTCACATGACCTGAGGTAAACTGACGGACCGACATAGGTCACATGACCTGAGGTCAAGTGACGGACCAACATATATAGCCCACTGAAAGGGACCGGGGGATTTAGAAGCCAAGTTCACTTGCGCAAAAAAGCGCAGCCTTAGTCAAATTAGTGTTAAGCGTGCCCCCTCCTGTGGTGCGCCAGTAATGGCCTTATTTACAAAACAAAAGCACCTGTTAACAGCTCATTATAGGATGTTAGCTAAAATCCTTCAGGTCACTCGACCCGTCTCTGGGTTCCAAAGGTAGAAATGTTAAATGACCCTTCTCTGTTAGGCTCAGGAGTGAAACACAGGGAGCATGAGGTAACACGAGGAGGACCGAGACATCTGCAAGGATTACAGTATAATGAGCCGACATGGACGGCGATCAGGAGTGGTTTAAGTAGAAGTGAGGGAGAGTGGGACATGAAAGCACCTGGGATGATTACTACGGTAATTTGCAAGCGGGTGTGAATGATAAGTGGCTGGAGAGGCTGACTGAGAGGAGAGTGGAGTGGCACGGAAACACAGGGAGACTAACCTGATGTTTGATTTAATAACCCCAAATTAGCAGATTGCAACGACACAGACCCAAAGGTAAAAAGGTACCGGTAAGTGTGTTTATTTACAATATGCCTGAAGAAATTGTAACTGTAAGGGAAAGAGGGAGAAGGTGACTATGGGCAGTTAAGATATTTGATGTTTGGAAATTAATGTTTATTGTTTTTGATTGATTGATTGATGTTTATTCATTCATTTTAAAAGAACAATACAAGACAGTTTCATCAGATACAAGAATACAAGTAGGGTAAAATGAAGGGAGCAGAAAGAAGATGAAATCTTATTATATCTGCCCCTATTTCACAGTTTGTTCAACCAATGATAACCTTCAAGCAACATCACAGAATGAATAATTCTACTTATTTTTCTAACTGTAATACATAAACTAGATTATTGTCTTACTTGTGGTTGTTTGCAGGTAGAGCTAGAGAGGGGGGATAAACGAGGTGCTAGGATTCGGGGGGAAGATGAAGATGTGCTTCAGAATGATGTTGGAGAGAGTGACAGTTTGGAGGTGCACAGTGTTTGGTCCAGGATGATGCTTGGCATTTGCATGAACAGGAATAGAACAGGGTGAGGTCACGAGGAACAATGAGGATTCAGGAGACATGGAGGAGCAGGATAAAGGTGTCATAATGTTCCAACGTCGGATGAATGATTGTCAGGGGTCTAAGCACCCAGCAGAGAAGACGTCAGGATTAGTTGCAGGTATGGAGAGGTGGATGATTGGATGACAATCAGTTGTGGGAAAGCGATTATGGCTGAAAACCTAGGAGAGACTGATTCAAAAGACAAGGATCAGGAAACAAAATACAAATCACAAGAACAGAGATAAAAGAAAACTCAAGGAAAATAACAAAAAAAGGTACATACAGTATATGTCAACAACGCACTTCTTTAGTCTCTTTTTTTGTCAGTGTAGTGGTGTCTCTCCACCAGGAGAGAGATGGGTGGAAAAAGACAGAAGGAACTGTGTCCAGGAAGAAGACAATACAAAAAGAGATGTATGGACAGACAGGTCTGAAGTGGCAGCAGTCAGCTCTGATGGAGACTGATGGGACAACGAGGAGATAAGAGACAATAAGATGCAGGAGTGGGTTGCATTGGCACTGCTTAAAAGGTAGTAAGACGAACGGAGAAAAGGGCAAGAGGAAAGTGAATCAGGGCTCGACAGAAATGATCTGTGAACCTCAGTAACAGAATGAAGGCAGGAAAAACAAAAGCAATGAAAGAGAAATAAGCAAAAAGAGAGATTTCTGAAAAAAGAAACAATAGAAAGGACGAAGAGGTGGCGGATGTAAATTTATAATGAAGAAGAGCGACTGCTGCATTTGTGGAGAGAGGAGAGAGAAACAGGAGATGGGGTAGATTCCCCTGTGTTTCCACAAGCACTTTGCTGAGCCACCACAGCCACTTAAGTCTATACGAGTGTAGAGCCACTCAGTACTCCACTGTTGGTTTCTTTGTGTCCACAACAATTACCATCCAAGTTTCCCTTACTGCTGCAGTAATACCACTCTCTGCAGAGAGTGGTGAAGGCTGCACAGAAGTCTGTTGGAGTCAGTCTCCCCACCATCACAGACATTTACACCTCTAGATGCAGGAAAAGAGCCACCTGTATCATGAAAGACCTCACTCATCCAGCACACTCACTCTTTGCCCCACTCCCCTCAGGACGGAGGTTGAGGAGCATCAAGTGTAGAACCACTAGACTGAGGAACAGCTTCTACCCTGAGGCTGTTAGACTCATGAATAAATAAAAATAAAATTAAAATAAACACTGCAAAATATCACATCATGCTGATGCTGATATGTTTTCTTGTTGCTGTGTTCATCTGTGACCATCTGTGACCATCTGCTCATACAAACTCATGTTCGTGCTGCTGTTTATTCCCACTATATTAGGCTTAGTGTATTACTAGTTGATGTTTTTCTTAGTTAGTTCTAGATGTTATTACTGTTTTTCTCTTTCATTTGTTGTTGGATGTAACTGGGACCTCGTGTACATAATCTCGTTTTCATCTCATGTACCACATGCGGTGCAAATGACAATAAAGACTCTCTGACTCTGACTCTGACTGGGCCAGTTTACACGGCGCGTATTTTGAGTGTAACCGCTACTTTCTCTTTGCGACTTTGCTTATCGCCTACACGACGCTGCTGGCCCCCCTCGATGACACCGATACTTTTCTGATCCTGCTCTCAAGGTGGAAGTTTTTCGCTGACCCCCCGTTGATAATGTAAACATCTCCCGTGGAGCTTTTGTTTGAACACATGCACGCAGCACGCACGCGCAGACAGCCGGCATTTTAACAATGGCGGTGGACTGGACAGTGGACACACGCACCACTTTCTGAACTATAGCTGATGGAATATATTTTGATTCTCATATTTAATTATTCTACACCTTACCTGCATCTGTGTTGGAAGAGAGCAGCTGCCTGGATCCAGTTGTCTGTTAACGAGGCAGTCGGACATTTCACGTGTCACGCTGCACTATAACATACTAAATGTGCTATATATTAACAGTTTAACAATAATAAACAGTATTTATGTTAGCGTGGGAGATATTTACATTTATCTGAGCTAAATGAAGCTATCTGGACTCGTTACGTCATGCCTAACATGCTGCATGTTGAAAATGAAGACACCAGGTTGATTTTTAATTTATTTATTTATTCAACACCACAAACTCATGTCACAAACACTGAGAATTAAATTGAACACTTTTAAAAACACGTTAACCGAACTTTAATGAACTGGACTCTGTTGTTTTCATCCTGGTGGACACTGGACCCAGATCCGAACCGGTTCGCTTCGTGGAACAGCTTCGACCTCGCAGGAAAAAAATAAAAATAAAACCTCAGTTGGTTGTTCTGTGATCGAACTAAACACAAGGAAACATTATTAAGAACATGGTTTACCTTGTAGCGCTGCTGTAAATCAGCTGATTCTCACGGACTAAAGTCAGACATGTTGACTCGGTTCCGGTCCAGTCAGCAACTGGTGCGCAGATGAAGCGGTCCACTTGGTGTCAGATCTGTTGACTCTTATCCAAATTCCAGCTTTAACTTGTTGTTAACTTGTTGACAACAACTTGTAGTAGCTGAACTTTTAGCCAGAGAGGAAAACAGGCTGCCTCGTGTGCTTTGTTTACCTCAAGCAGCAGTGGCGCATGCGCAGTAGTGAAGGTTCCAAAGATCACAGCGCCATCTACAGGCCCAGCATGGTAACTACAGTAAATTCATGAGTACGGGGGGTGGGGGGGAGAGAGTCGTATCCACAGAATTCGCCCATGTCAACGCAAAACTTTCAACCTAATTAACATACCCAAAAGTTGTGTTTCCCCCACACAGTGTCCGTGTAAACAGGGCCATAGACTGTGCTATGCCTACAACAAAGCTTCAGATAAATAAATTTTAAAAATGTAATAATTCTAAAAAGAAAGAAAAACTTAGTTTTTGGTGTAGAAAATATGACAAGCTAAAAAAAAGTTTTCTATTCAGATTTTGAAGAGGAACGTCTTAGTTCATGTACTGTGGAAGACATTTAGTGCAGATACTACGCTTTAGAGGGATTTGAGAGAAAACTAGAAATCCTGTCGCAGTTAGAACCACTCTTGATAAAAAAAAATACCTAAACTTTGATAAACAATGTTGCCTCACAGCAAGAAGGTCCTGGGTTCAATCCCCAGTTGAACCTGGGGTCTTTCTGCATGGAGTTTGCATGTTCTTCTCGTGCTTGTGTGAGTTTTCTCCAGGTACTCCGGTTTCCTCCCACATACTAAAAACATGCATGTTGGACTGCCTTCAGGCCCAGGCCTCCCTTGCAAAAGAGATCTGTGATCTCAGTGAGAGTTGCCTGGTTAAATAAAGATTAATAAATACGAAAGTGTAAATATTTTTTATATTAGAAAAAATAAAAAGTATTAGCAAAAATTCTGAATGGTTTAGACCAGGGGTGTCCAAACATTTTCATATGTGGGACAAAACTATCCAGATGAAAGGACTCGTGGGACACAAAAATGTGAATTTAACTCTCAACGTGAACAATAATTTGGAGAACGGACAAAAGTTTACTAATTTTGGTGGAGAAAGACTTCTAAATCTTTGTAGATCCAAAACATTAAAATCCTCACAAAAACTAAGCTTATAGTTTTTATTAAAAATTAGATTTATTTGAGTTGTTTGGTCTATGTTTGCTGTTTTCTCGGAAAGTTTATTTTAGTCTGTTTTCAGCAACAAAAGTGTACCGTAATATAAGTAAGTGTTCTTTAAAAATGAGGTCTATCAGCCTTTTGGACCATAGACTGGAAAGGCTGGTCAAAGTTCTGAAAAATCATCCAGCTGTAAGTCACTACAACAGATTCATAGAAAGATTGATAAAGTTGATCAACTCGTCTGTAGATGATACCACATTATACTCATTACAAAAATGCCCCTTTTCTCTTTTTATTTTATCAACTGCAATATTTGTCAGGATTCACTCAGAAAGCAGGTCAGAACCCAATAGTGCAGACAAGAACTCTCGGAGCCAGGAGTGCAAAAATATACATTTAATGATCAAAAATCAAAATGCTAAGCAGGGCAGCAAACTTACTCAGAAGGCAGGGAACACAGGAAACATCAGGCAAGACCCAACGATGACCAGACAATGAACAACACACAGGAGCTGACTTATATACACATACAGAGTAATCAGGATAAATCATAAACACAGACAGGGAAACCAGAAGGAGTAGGGACTGAACAACAGAGGGAGCCAAACACCTGGACACATATAACAGGGAAACCAGAAGGTGTAGGGATGGGGACTGAACAACAGAGGAAGCCATCCTTACAGTACCCCCCCTCAAAGACGCCCCCCGGCGTCCCCAAAGAAAACCCCCCAAAAACCAGGGCGGGCGGAGGGAGGAACCGCAGGGACGGCGGGCACGAGAAAACACAAGGACAGGGAACAAAACACAAAAAACAGGAAACCAAAAACCGACAGGAACAGGGCCTGGGATAAACGTTGAACACAGACCAAATACAGGACTGAAAGCTAAACACAAGGACTAGACCCAAAAAACTGCGAAAGCCAAAAGCAAAAACTAGACCTAAGAAACACTATGGGAACTAAACACAGACCAGAACTAGGAAACCAAACGTACAAACATAGTGTGTAGGGCGTCATCAGGCGACGACATGTCAGGCGGATGACCGGGAGGCCGTCCATCATGCAGAGCTACATCATGGGGACGACTGTGAGACCACCCATCATGCAGAGCTACATCAGGGGGGTGACAGTGAGGCCGTCCCTCGGGCAAGAGCATGTTGAGCATGTAGTCATCAGGCAAGAGGTCGGGCAGGCAATCGTCCAGCGGTGAAACGTCTGGCATGTAGTCGTCAGGCGAGACGTTGCCATGCGCACGGCCAACAGGTGTCGATGAGTTGAGCGAAGAGAAGTCGTCGAGAGCGGAGACTGCCGGCGTAGGGACTGCAGGAGGCGGCGAGACGTCTCCTCCTTCGAGCGGCGGTGAGATGTCTCCTCCTTCGAGCGGCGGCGAGACGTCTCCTCCTTTGAGCGGCGGCGAGACGTCTTCTTCTTCGAGCGGCGGTGAGACGTCTTCTTCGAGCGGCGGCAAGACGTCTTCTTCGAGCGGCGGCGAGACGTCTTCTTCGAGCGGCGGCGAGACGTCTTCTTCGAGCGACGGCGAGACTTCTTCTTCGAGCGACGGCGAGACGTCTTCTTCGAGCGACGGCGAGACGTCTTCTTCGAGCGGCGGCGAGACGTCTTCTTCGAGCGGCGGCGAGACGTCTTCTTCGAGCGGCGGCAAGACGTCTTCTTCGAGCAATGGGACGTTGTCAATGTCATCGAGCTGTAAGACGTCGTCGAGCGACGGGACGTCGTCTAACGTAACGCGGTAAGCAATGAGACGTCAATGACGTGGAGACCACCTATCGACGTGGAGACCCTCCACAGCCCACCCAGAACAGGAAACATGAGGGGCTTCCTCCAAGGACCCCTCGAGACAGGAAACGTGAGGGGCTCCCTCACGGGACCCCTCGAGACAGGAAACGTGAGGGGCTCCCTCCTGGGACCCATCGAGACAGGAAATGTGAGGGGCTCCCTCCTGGGACCCCTCAAGACAGGAAACGTGAGGGGCTCCCTCCCGGGACCCCTCGAGACAAGAAACGTGAGGAGCTCCCTCCTGGGACCCCTCGAGACAGGAAACGTAGGGGGATCCCTCCTGGGACCCCTCGAGAGATGAAGGAGCTGCAGGTTCAGGACTGGCTGCAGGCTCAGGACCCCTCCGACGTCGATGGCGGCGGTGTGTTCCAGGACCAGACGGCGAGGGAGAAGCGGAACAGGCAGGTGAAGAAAACAAAGTGAAACTTAGTCTGTGGAGTCTGAATGGGTGTGATCTTTGTACTGTGATGAAACAGAGACTGCAGGAGATTGAGAAACTACGGGGACTGCGGCAGGCGTGGGAGCGGACGTAGGGACTGCAGCTTCAAAGATCACAGGTATTGTGGAAGGAGAGTCAAGTTTTATTTCAGAAAGATGTGCAGATGGAGGAGGACTGACAGCGCCGGACTGGACGAGTGGCTTCAACCAAGTATTTTCTGCTAGCGCCACATCCACAAAATCCTCCATTCCAGGTGCATCAAACAGTCCAGGTAAACGTACATATTTGTCTAACACAGTCTTTGTGGCCACCCACCGTTCCCACAGGTTACAGGAGGTGCCTGAGTCCACAAACCTCCGGGTGTTTTCACAAAGCAGGTCATAATCCACCTCAGAAAGCCTGGACAGGAAGTTCATGTCTGCTGGGTTCTTGTATGGTCTGGTCATAACTGTCAGGATTCACTCAGAAAGCAGGTCAGAACCCAATAGTGCAGACAAGAACTCTCAGGGAGCCAGGAGTGCAAAAATATACATTTAATGATCAAAAATCAAAATGCTGAGCAGGGCAGCAAACTTACTCAGAAGGCAGGGAACACAAGAAACATCAGGCAAGACCCAACGATGACCAGACAATGAACATCACACAGGAGCTGACTTATACACATACAGAGTAATCAGGAAAAATCATGAACACCTGGACACAGACAGGGAAACCAGAAGAAGTAGGGACTGAACAACAGAGGGAGCCAAACACCTGGACACATATAACAGGGAAACCAGAAGGTGTAGGGATATGGACTGAACAACAGAGGGAGCCATCCTTACAATATTTAGCCAAGTTTTATGAATCATTATCCAAAAGTCTCTTTTCTGGTAGAAATCAGTAAAGTTCCCTTTCAGTCTGGTCTCTCGGTGCAACATACTTGCTATGGGAATTGCGCCCCCGCGCAATTACCTGAAGGAATATACTCACGCCTTTACAGCTAGGGCGTCACTGCCGTGCCAGAGGCCCCGCCCTCTGGGTGCTTAAGCAGCTGATGCCCATCTATCTTTCTCTTTTTTGCTCTTCACCTTGCTAAACCTGAACTACCTCTTCGCGGGACTTCTTTGTTGCTTCATCGCTCAACTTGAGGTGAGCCTGCTCCTTGCACAGAGCGCACAGAGAATTATCCCTACATATTACTGGACTAGCAAAAGCTAGTCCGGCACATTTCTCTTAACCCCAAAGTATTTTCTTCTCCTCTCTCTACAGATTGCTTCGCTCGACGGCGCTAACTACGCCACAACAAAAAAGCTATTTCACTAACTCCTTGCGAACTAGCCACTGAAAGCGACGCGACAGAGGAGACAATTCAAGGAAAAAGAAAAAAGTTTCTGGAAGGACTCGCTCGCCTTATCTCGGACATGCCTCCGGAGAAAGGAAAGCGAAAGGCGAGACTTCCAAGGAAAACCAGCGAGAGGGCAAGCCCAACTTTGTGCGCCTGTCCCAATGGATGCGGTTTCTCCCTCGCGGCGACGGACACCCACGAGGCCTATCCAGTCTTCTTGGGAATGTTTCACACAGAAACAGTACTGGAAACGCCCAACTTTTGCCCACATTGCAGCCTCATGCTAGATGCGGTGCTGCGGCATCGGGTTGACCTCGTCGCCAAAGCCATGGGCAATTCAGCGACACCAGCGGACGCGGACACCACGGAGCCCCTCACTCCCACGTCGGAGCTCGAGAACATGGCTCTACATGACAGCACACGAGTCGAATGGGGCAACAGCCCTAATGTGGTGGCTTCTATGGTGGACCTAACAGTCGAGTTTGACACACGAGGCATGATGAACGAGGACGAGATCTCAATTTCAGCCTCGGGCGAATTTTCAGCGAAGGAAGCAGACGTGGAACTGGAGGATCAGGGTGAAGATCTCTCCCAGACCCCGGTACCTGTGCTCCCAGAAACCGACTTTTCCATCCCTGCTCTGTTCGACTTGTACCACAGAGCAACGGACGTGTTGCACATCCCATGGCCCGAGTCTCCACCTCGCCAACAGGTCACAAGGCTGGTAGGAAACTATTTTTACTTGAAGCAGCAGGCCGCCACGAGGCAAAGGATGCCCATGTTCCCGGACTTCCTCACAGAACTAACTCGCACATGGCCCCAACCAAGGGCCCCATGCTCCTTCCCCTCTCTCAGTTCCTCGACGTAGATGGGATGGATGAGGTGGGAATAGCTAACGTGCCTCAGATTGAGGCAACACTAGCGTCTCACCTGGCTCCTAAGTCATCTGGAACAAACCAACTCTCCCCAGCAAGGCTTGTCGAGCTTCAGCGTCTCTACTCGAGAAGTGCTAGAGGGCTCAGGGACTCGTGACATGCGCCATTAACACGTCCGCATTGATGCAGGCTTACCTGGCTGAAAAACTACAACAGCTCCAGGTAACAACAGATAAGCAGGCGGCCGCCGACTTGCTGGACGAAGCCTGCAGAGCAACAGACTTTGTGCTCCGTATGATGGGGACAGCTGCTGTTGCACAAGGCAGGGGCATGGCGGAAGTGGTCATCGCGATTCGCCACCTGTAGGATGACTTTAACGGATCTCCCTGAGGGACAAAAGGTGCCTTTTCTCCACCACTCGATAGAGCCGACGGGATTATTTGGTAAAGCTTTGGAGCGAATTCAGACCAAGCTGGACCAAAGATGCAGACAGGCGGAAGCTCTCCGGGTGGGCATTCTCGGGGTTCTTCATTAATTGTTACCTGCATGATTTGAATTTATTTTACAATCTCTGATGTCCATATCCTCTGACCTAGGCCTCACTGAATTCTCTAATACTTGACTAAATGTGTTGAGAGCCTCCAGCTGACTACATGCACACGTAAGTTATGACAATTTCTTATGTTTGTTTGTTTTTGTTTTATTATATTCTTCTTCTTCTTTCGGCTTTTCCCTTTTCAGGGGTCGCCACAGCGAGTCATCCTCCTCCACCTCACTCTGTCCTCTGCATCCTCTGTCCTCACTCCAACTACCTTCATGTCCTCTCTAACTGCATCCATATATCTCCTCTTTGGTCTCCCTCTTTGTCTTTTTCCTGGCAGCTGCATTTCTAACATCCTTCTACCAATATACCCACTGTCCCTCCTCTGGACATGTCCAAACCATCTCAGTCTGGCCTCCCTAACTTTATCTCCCAGTTGTTCAACATGTGCTGTACCTCTGATTATCTCATTCCTGATCTTATCCATCCTTGTCACTCCTAAGGAGAACCTCAGCATCTTCATTTCTGCTACTTCCAGTTCTTTCTCCTGTCTTTTTGTCAATGCCACTGTCTCCAGACCATACAACATAGCTGGTCTCACCACTGTCTTGTAAACTTTTCCTTTGACCTTTGCTGACACCTTTTTGTCACAAATCACTCCTGAAACTTTTCTCCATCCACTCCATCCTGCCTGGACTCTCTTTTTCACCTCTTTACCACATTCCCCATTTTCCTGGACAGTGGACCCCAAGTACTTGAAGTCCTGCACCTTTGTGACCTCTGCTCCTTGTAGCCTCACTGTTCCACTGGCCTCCCTCTCATTCACACACATGTACTCTGTCTTACTACGGCTGACTTTCATTCCTCTTCTTTCAAGTGCATACCTCCACCTCTCCAAGTTGTCTTCCACCTGTTCCCTATTCTCACCACAGATCACAATGTCATCTGCAAACATCATAGTCCATGGGGATTCCTGCCTGACCTCATCTGTTAGTCGGTCCATCACCAGAACAAACAAGAAGGGGCTCAGAGCCGATCCTTGATGCAATCCCACCGCCACCTTGAAGCTATCTGTCACTCCTACAGCACATCTCACCACTGTCCTGCTGTCTTCATACATGTCCTGTACAGGTAGTCCCCGATTTACGAGCGAGATCCGTTACAACGAGGCGCTCGTAAACCGGAAATCTCGTAATTTGGAACGGTTGCCATGTCTCTCGTAAGTCCGGAATTTCGCTCGTAAATTGGAACGATTTCGCTAGCGCGACTACAAACACTCGTTTTTCATCAAAAAACTGCTTATGAGTGCATAAAAATGATCGGAAACGTGTGTCCATATGTTTAGCTAACTAACTGTGGTGAAAAAACACATGAAAACTCAGTATTTTTTGCGTTTTTTCCAAAAATTCGCCAGCTCGTAAGTCTGGAACCTCGTAGATCAGAGCGCTCGTAATTCGGGGACTACCTGTACCTGTCTAACATACTTTTCTGCCACTCCAGATTTCCTCATGCAATACCACACCTCTTCTCTTGGCACCCTGTCATATGCTTTTTCTAAATCCACAAACACACAATGGAGTTCTTTCTGACCCTCTCTGTACTTCTCTATCAACATCCTCAAAGCAAAGATGGCATCTGTGGTGCTCTTTCTTGGCATGAAACCATACTGCTGCTCACAGATAGTCACCTCTTGTCTAAGCCTTCCTTCCACAACTCTCTCCCAGATCTTCATTGTGTGGCTCATCAACTTAATTCCCCTGTAGTTGCTACAACTCTGTACATCACCCTTGTTCTTAAAAATGGGAACCAGCACACTTCTTCTCCATTCTTCAGGCATTTTCTCACCCTCAAATATTCCATTAAATATTTGAGTCAAAAACCTCACTGCCATCTCTCCAAGGCATTTCCAAACCTCCACTGGTATGTCATCAGGTCCTACTGCCTTCCCCTTCTTCATTCTTTTCAGAGCTTTCCGGACTTCACCCTCACTAATCTTTCCCACTTCCTGGTCCACAGTTTCTATTACCTCCACTCTTCTTTCTCTTTCATTCTCTTCATTCATTAGCTCCTCAAAGTAATCCTTCCATCTTCCCATCACACTCTCCTCACTTGTTAGAACATTCCCATTCCCATCTTTAATAAGCCTAACCTGCTGCACATCCTTTCCAGCCTGATCCCTCTGTCTTGCCAATCGGTACAAGTCCTTCTCGCCCTCTTTAGTGTCCAGTCTCCCATATAACTCATTGTACGCCCTCTGCTTTGCCTTAGCTACTTCCCTCTTTGCTCTATGTCCCATCTCCTTATATTCCTGTCTCCGCTCTTCAGTCCTCTCACAGTCATATTTCTTCTTGGCTAATCTCTTTCTTTGAATGGCGTCCTGCACTTCACTATTCCACCACCAGGTTTCCTTATCTTCCATTCTTTGTCCAGATGACACACCAAGTACCTTCCTACCTGTCTCTCTAATTACTGTTGCTGTAGTAGCCCAGTCACTTGGAAGCTCTTTCTTACCACCCAGAGCCTTTAACAGCTCGTCTCTGAATTTCTCACAACATTCTTCTTTCTTTAGCTTCCACCATTTGGTCTTCTTCTCTGGTTTTACTCTTGTTCTCTTCTTCGCAACAACAGTCATTCTACACACAACCATCCGATGCTGTCTGGCCACGCTCTCCCCTGCTACAACCTTACAGTCTCCAATCTCTCTCAGGTTTCCTCTTCTACACAGAATGTAATCGACCTGTGTACTCCTTCCTCCACTCTTATAGGTCACTCTATGTTCCTCCCTCTTTTGGAAATAGGTATTGACTATAGCCATTTCCATTCTCTTGGCAAAATCCACCACCATCTGTCCTTCCTGGTTTCTTTCCTTGACACCAAACCTACCCATCACTTCCTCATCCCCTCTGTTTCCTTCACCAACATGTCCATTCAGGTCTGCTCCAATCACCACTCTTTCCTCCCTGGGAATACTCTCTATCACTTCATCCAAATCTTTCCAAAATTTATCTTTCTCCTCCTCATCACATCCAACCTGTGGAGCATAACCACTTACTATGTTTAGCATCAGACCTTCTACTTCTACCTTTAGACACATCACCCTATCTGACACTCTCTTCACCTCTACTACATTCTTTGCCAACTCCTCCTTCAGGACCACCCCTACTCCATTTCTCTTTCTATCCACACCATGGTAAAACAGTTTAAACCCTGCTCCAATACTGCGAGCCTTGCTGCCCTTCCACTTGGTCTCTTGGACACATAAAACATCTACCTTTCTTCTCTGCATCATGTCAGCCAGCTCTCTACCTTTGCCTGTCATTGTCCCCACATTTAGAGTTGCAACCCTCAGTCCTACATTCTTCACTTTCCTCCTCTCCCTCTGTCTCCTGACACGTTTTCCTCCTCGGCGTCTTCGACTAACAGTAGTACAATTTCCGCCGGCACCCTGTTTGTCAACAGCACCGGTGGCGGACGTTGTTAACCCGGGCCTCGACCGATCCGGTATGGTTTCACTTTGATGAACTCGCATTATGGTTTTGGCAAGTGTTT
>JBBPBX010047724.1:0-26036 GCA_038048925.1 Garcialebias charrua | reverse complement strand
TCAGGGAAATCGTATTGAGCATCGTGGGCTCATTTGCGATGAGTACTTGTACTTGTCCATCTCATTTCTGAGATGGACAAGTATAATCAAGTACAATCAAGAGTATTTTCTCAATAACATATACAAAATGAACAGTCTGACGAACATATACATTACATCATGATTATGTGCGATGAATTGGAGTTAAAAATATACGAGGCTGATGATGAAATTGAAAAAAAAAATTCTTCCATCATTAAATGAAAGTAAATATTATAATGAAAAACAGTTTGATAACATTAAAATAATAAATGGAAGTCTCTCCATTATTCACTTTAATTGCAGAAGCATCAATGCAAGTATATCAAAGATAACAGCTTACTTAAAAAGTTTGAAAAACACCTTTACAATAATAGCACTTTCCGAAACATGGCTGAACGATTAAAACATTCATAATGCTTATATTGAAGGATATGAATTGTACTATAAAAATAGAAATAAAAAAAAGGGTGGTGGAGTAGCTCTATTTATTAACAGTGAAATAAAATGTAAACAAATTGGTGACATAACGAACACCATGTTTAAGCATAAGGGTGTCCATATGTGCTCTTGGCACCAGGACACCCTAGGTCGCAGTTCGATGATCGACTTTGTTGTCGTCTCATCTGATCTGCGGCCGCATGTCTTGGACACTCGGGTGAGGAGAGGGGCGGAGCTGTCTACTGACCACTACCTGGTGGTGAGTTGGCTCCGATGGTGGGGGAGGATGCCGGTCAGACCTGGCAGACCCAAACGTATCGTGAGGGTCTGCTGGGAACGTCTGGCAGAGTCTCCCGTAAGACGGAGCTTTAACTCCCACCTCCGGGAGAGCTTTGAACACGTTCCGAGGGAGGCGGGGGACATGGAGTCCGAGTGGGCCGTGTTCCGCGCCTCTATTGTCGAGGCAGCTTATCGGAGCTGTGGCCGCAAGGTTGTTGGTGCCTGTCGTGGTGGCAACCCTCGAACCCGGTGGTGGACACCGGCAGTGAGGGATGCTGTCAGGCTGAAGAAGGAGTCCTATTGGGCCTTTTTGGCTTGTGGGACCCCGGAAGCAGCTGATAGGTACCGGCAGTCCAAGCGGCATGCGGCTCGGGTGGTTGCTGAGGCAAAAACTCGGGCGTGGGAGGAGTTCGGAGAGGCCATGGAGAATGACTTCCGTACGGCTTCGAGGCGATTCTGGTCCACCATCCGGCGTCTCAGGGGGGGAAAGAGGTACACGACCAACACCATTTATGGTGGGGGTGGCGTGCTGCTGACCTCAACTCGGGATGTTGTGAGTCGGTGGGCGGAATACTTCGAAGACCTCCTCAATCCTACTGGCACGTCTTCCACTGAGGAAGCAGAGCCTGGGGACTTTGGGTCGGGTTCTCCGATCTCTGGTGCTGAGGTCGCCGAGGTGGTTAAAAAGCTCCGCGGTGGCAAGGCTCCGGGGGTGGATGAGATTCGCCCGGAGTTCCTTAGGGCTCTGGATGTTGTAGGGTTGTGTTGGCTTACGCGACTCTGACAGAGATATTCATCAAACCACAATTCAGAACCAGCTTAAAGGGACGGTCTACCTCAATTCAGGGAGTTCGATTGTGGAATGCTCTGGAGAGTGATGTTAAAAATGCAAAATCAATGTATACATTTAAGAAAAAGGTCAAAAAGGACTTGCTCAAAAACTATATATGATGTAACTTAGTGTGTTTGTGTATTACACTTATGTTGACTGATGATGTAGCTTAGTGTGTTTGTGTATTACAGTTAGAAAAATTAAGTAGAGTTATTCATTTTGTGATGTAGTTTGTGTATTACAGTTAGAAAATATTAGTAGAATTATTCATTTTGTGATGTAGTTTGTGTATTACAGTTAGAAAAATTAAGTAGAATTATTCATTTTGTGATGTAGTTTGAAGGTTATCATTGGTTGAACAAACTGTGAAATAAGGGGCAGATATAATAAGATTTCATCTTCTTTCTGCTCCTTTCATTTTATCCTACTTGTATTCTTGTATCTGATGAAACTGTCTTGTATTGTTCTTTTAAAATGAATGAATAAACATCAAATCAAAGAATTATTTGTTCAATTAACTTTGTAGCGATCTAGTAGAGTGCTGTATGAATGGGAAAATGAGGACACAGATTGTAGTGTAAAGCGCTTTGAGTGTCTTGATAAGATAGAAAGGTGCTATGTAAGTACAGTCCATTTACCATTTTACATCTGCACACCTGTGCGAGTCATGTAAGAAAGCCGCAAATCACCACAATGTTTCACTTATCAAGACAAGACCATCCCCCAACTACCCTCCAACAACTGCAGCCGAATCATGTGTTGACTTAGTTGGACTTCACATGACTGAACTGAGATTTGATATCTTGAACAGCTTTTATATAATAGTTATTTAGGGTTTATGATTTTTTTAACCATTTACCAGTGAATGTCTAAACTAGAGTGATGGTGTTCTGCATTTTAACTTTTGAGTTCTGTAGTGCTACAAAATATTTGCAGATGCACTCTTTGTATTCCTAAAAATGTTTTACTTCTCATCCAGTTCATGCCCACAGTGTTTCTCACTGCTGTAGGACTTTGTTTTTCTCCAAAAGTGTGCACATCCAAACGCTCTTTTGACTTCCATTGTATCCGAGCTCTGAATGTTTTCTTTGAAATTCGACATAAATAGTCTTAAACCTGCCACATTTCTACTCTGTGTTTCTGTCTGCCTGTGTTATTAAGTGTGCTGCAGGAGTGTGAGAGCCACGAGTGTGCTGTTGTACTGAGCCACTGGCATCGATTTTAACATTTATTTTCATCTTGGTTCTCTTTACACTTCTTACAGTTTAGACATCAAAAGATTGATATCTCTTAAATACAAAGTCTCAAATTAGAGTTGGGCTTTAGAGAAGAAAGTTGATGAATGACTTTTGGGCAGTAGCTGCAATGGCTCCCCTAAAAGTTTGTTCAGAACTTTTGAGGTTCTCCATTTTATTCTACCAAACTCCCTCAAGAGCTTACCTGTACTGGATTTAATGGTTTCCTGTCCAACAGTTTGACCAAGCAGATCATACTGGTTCAGACGAGAGCTCTCCTCTTCCACGACCACAGAGTCTGAGGCATTTAGGGTCCAATCATAAGTCACTTCCGAGATGGTGTAGGCGTCTAAAATGAGAATAAAGAGAAGCCCATAAGGGGATAAATCTGGGACAGCAATCCAATATTTTTTTTCAATGTCCCAAATTAAACATCTCCACTACATCATGTTTTATACATATTGGGTTTCTAGAAGAAAAAGAATCTGCACAGAGTAAGAAATAAAAACAAGCAGTGCATAGTCTCTGTACTTCTCAATTACTTACAGAAGTCGGGATGCAAAAACGAAGTCTATCTAGTTGAACAAAAACTCCTTAGATTTTTTCAAGTTCATTAAATATTTTGACAACTTGTGTTTATGTTATGCAATAGGCGTCCTGTTACAATAGGGCAATAAATAAGCCGAAATCAATGGGACAAACTCTAGGACACCACAGGTGAAAGCTGAAAGCTTATTGAGCATTTACTGGTACAGTACTGTATTTTATTTTAGAAGTCAAGCCGTTTTAGACATGACCTATAGCTTTTTAATGCTCTGCGCAAAACTAATTTAGAAAATTAGTTTAGTTTTTTTAAACCAAGGGTTACAAACCCTTGGTTTAAAAAACCTTATAGCATAAACAAAGAAAGAAAGAAAGAAAGAAAGAAAGAAAGAAAGAAAGAAAGAAAGAAAGAAAGAAAGAAAGAAAGAAAGAAAGAAAGAAAGAAAATGTATCCAAATGTAAAAAAGCCATAGAAATAAAATATGACAAAAGAGTTTAAGTTCCCAAACAAAAAGTCACTGTTAACCAGTCTGAAGAAATTCTAAGTTTAAACATAGATGCACAATTTTACTCACTGACAATAAAAGTTAATTACCCAGAAAGAGTTGTGGGAATAAAATGAAACTACATATAATAAAAGGTCACGTGACTGTATTAATTCCAATATCAGATCACATAAAGTGGCAGTACAGACACACTGCTGATCCCAGGTCAGATGGGGGTGGCACCCCTTAAAGCCTGGATACTAGAGGTGATCTGGTTTAGAACAAAATCATATAGATGTATCTTTTCTTACAACAAATCAGCCAACAACTTTTTTACCTGGCCCTCAAGATCAAGAGGACCATCGGGGAGTGGGCGTTGATGTGCAGGCTGATATAACGTCTTTATTTAGGACAGATCGGGGTACTATGTACAGACACAAGGTCTGAGTGATGCAGCATTGTCTGGCCAGGTACACAGATCACTACCAGAAATGACCTGAAGTCACAATCTGTGATGCACCACACCATGAAACCAGGTGTGACACGAGTGTCACTCAACATTGGTGGGATTGATTCTCTTCTTTGTGCACCATCATCACCTAACATAAGGCTCATTTGTGGCGATTGAGACCCAGGATCCACAGCTGAACACAACACCCAGCCCCTGCTTCCAGGTACAACTCACAATGTGGCCACTGTTAAACTCCATCTAGTACTAGTAATGCTGTAATAAGGTATCCCCAATGTCTGCTGATCTTCACTCATTCCTCTGGCCAACTGTCAGAGTCTCTGGCAACTACCTGACACTATCACTTTACTAGTGAAACTGCCGCTTGTGCACGCTATGCGCCTTATAGAATGTGCCAGCGTAATGCAAACCAAAGATTTTACATACCAATCAGTGGTCTACATGTGGACCAAATGTTGTCCACCTCAGACCACTCCCTCTGGGTGCTTAACGTTTGTTTGTCAGTGAGAGAAATTGTAGGGGCACTGCCTTCAAACTAAGCCATGCAGTGGAGCTTCACTCAGTCCTTACCCCAAAATTACACCACACGCATTACGGCTCCGCCCCGCTCCGGTCCGACCTCCGCAGCAAATACGCACCCTTTATAATCAATGACAGAGTTTACACTGGCTCCGCACGGCGGCGGCGAGCTGCGGAGAGCGGACGGCAGTCCGTCAAAATTAGAAATTTTTCTATTTCTGCCGGACGCCGGAGCTGTGCCGGAGTCAACTTTTGAAGATTACGTCGCACCAACAGGAAAAGGAACGAGCACAACTTCCGTATTTACAAAATAAAATCACCACGGGCGGACTAATCCTAGCTCTATACGGATTTATTTGTACAAAAATGCTGTCAAACTATCATTTATGACTATTCTATGACTAAACTATTATATTTATGACTATGACTACGCCTACAAACGCAATACAAGAAATAAATAAATAAAAAAGTATTTTATTCTGAAATGTAAACATCACTTCCTGTTGCTCAAACCATGTAGCTCATTTACGAGAGAAGATCAAGGCAGCAGTCTCTCTACAGTTGTTCTCCTTCTTCCACCGAATGAATTGTTTTGTTCTGACTTACTTATTTATCACTTGATTTATCGCGCGATCTCGCACGTGTCTCGGAGCGGCGCATCCAGGCGGACCTGAGCGGAGCGGAGGCAGTGGAAATTGGACTCGCTCAGCTGCGACCTGCGGAGCGGAGCGGGGCGGAGCCGCGTGTGGTGTAATTTTGGGGTTAGGCTGCCCTCTGCCAAAGAACTAGTGAGGAGAAGAAGAAAAGAACAAATGAATTTTACTTTAAGTTCTCTCAGGCACTAACATCATCAGAGTTACTCACAGCTGCCAAATTTTAGTGGACAGGAATGAAAGTCCATGGGGAAATCCTCCAGATGCATTGGGCACTCTGCATGCACTGTTAACCTGCATCCAATTCACAGAACAGTATCCAAAATTTGCAAATGCACAAAGAGTAAAAAGCAGACATTAAAAACAAACAAGTCTCATGCATCATTCAAGACGCTCAACTTCTATAATGCCTTGAAATGAAAATATTCTTTGTAACTAGTAAAGCAAAAAAAGGGTGCTGTAGAAACAAACAAACAAAAAAAGTAATTCAGTCTTTATGTTAATTAAAACATTAAAAAGCCTACTCAGTACTGTATATGTACAAAATGTACAGATATACACTAATAAGGTATAATATAACTATTTAGGAATTTTAATAGGTTTTCT
Organism: Garcialebias charrua; assembly: GCA_038048925.1. Taxonomy (NCBI): domain Eukaryota; kingdom Metazoa; phylum Chordata; class Actinopteri; order Cyprinodontiformes; family Rivulidae; genus Garcialebias; species Garcialebias charrua. Next base: position 19,956 of record JBBPBX010047724.1, on the reverse strand, counting down.
TAAAATTAATTGTAAAAGAAGATGCATAAAACAGGTTGCAAGAAAAATAAAAAGGAATCGCTTGGCACATTTCATTAGTACTGAAAAGTCTACATTTCAAAAATTAATCCGAAAACAACAACAACAAAAAATTGACCTATACTGTATTCTGGTTTACAGTACCGTATATGTTTTCTGAAAATTTTCAGCTATAAATAAAGGTCCATTTGTTTTGTTTTATAAAAAAAATCTTGTCTTGACTTTAAAAAAATGCCATGTCCTGGATGACTGAGGATCTGTGCCTTCAAACTTAAAGCCAGAAAAATACTGGAACGCCCTCTGAAAGCAGAACTTTGACATGAAATGATGGAGATTCCCCTCTAACCGCAACCTTAAAATCCAACTTGGCTGCCTCACACATAAAAAGCTGCATTGATAAACTGTTTTCACGTTTGTCATTAGTCATTAAATGAATTGCACACATGGTGGTTTACAACATCCATTTAGAAATACCTTGTATGTTGCTACATTGTTCGGATTAATAGCATAATTAGTTAAGCCTACTGATGTATATGTTGTATATGTATGTGATATATGTTATGTTTATTTGTCATACGCAGATCAATAACAGGTCAACAAGGCAATGAAATCTAAAAAAGTTAAGTCTGGTCCTCTGGACATTCAAACAAAAAAAAATGTAGAAACATTTCGTCTTTCCTCCGAAAGACTTCTTTAGTCTGAGGTGCTGTATTCAGCTCAGTCTTATAAATAGCACCTTCTCTAGACATAGAGGATCAACCAGTTTGCTGCCGACAGCCAAAACCAGCTGTTCACATGATTAGGGAGGACCATCAGCCTAACGATGGATCGTTAGCACCCTGATGGCTGCTTGCTATTCACAAGGGGCTGAGTGATACTAGCAATAACAGCGTTGTAAGCGGGGGGCAGTTGAACACGGAGGCCTCCACCTCTGTTTAAAGACGGTTTCTTTTCACAAAGATGGCCTCCTTTACTCCTCTCTCAAACCATCGTTCCTCTCTATCAAGGATGTGAACATCTTCATCCCTGAAAGAGTGACCGCTGGCCTGGAGATGAGTGTAGACCACAGAGTCCTGACCTGATGATGTTGATCTTCTGTGCTGGGCCATCCTTTTGGCCAGTGGCTGTTTAGTTTCCCCGATATAAGACTGATCACAGCCCTCCTGACACTGAACAGCATACACAATATTACTCTGTTTGTGCCGGGGACTGGATCTTTGGGATGAACCAGTCTTTGCCGTAATGTATTTTGGGGTTTAAAAGCCACTGGGACGTTATGTTTAGAAACTAAACATCTCAATTTCTCTGAAACTCCCACAACATAAGGAACAACCACTGATTTGGGTCTGTGTTCCTCCTTTTCCCCTGATGGCTGGCTGGAGTCTTGTTTGGGTTTCTTCTCTGCTTTCAGGAAGGCCCGGTTAGGATATCCACATTTCTCTAGAACCTGTCTTGTGCGGGAATTCTCCTTCTGCCTGGCTCCTGAGTTAGTGGGGACGCGGTCTGCTCTGTGGTACAGAGTCCTGGTGACTCCTAACTTGTGCTCCAGATGGTGATGGGAGTCAAACTGCAAATACTGCTCTGTATGGGTGGGTTTGCGGTATAGCAAGCGACCATCAGGGTGCTAACGATCCATTGTTAGACTGATGGTCCTCCTTAATCATGTGAGCAGCTAGTTCTGGCTGTCATCAGCAAACTGTTTGATCCACTATGAGAAGGTGATATTTATAAGACTGAGCTGAATATAGCACTTCAGACTGAATAAGTCTTTCTGAGGAAAGACGAAACGTTTCTACAATTTTTGTTTGGTTTTGTTTTTTGAATGTCCAGAGGACAAGACTTAACTTTTTTTTTTACATTTCTACATGGTTTATTGAGTATTCATCGGGATATAATGCAAAAAAAAGTTCAGGATAAGAAGAACTATTTACATAATTTATAATTGCAACTTGGGAAAAAGTCAATTCCAAATTCAAGTTCTGACTTGTCATGTTAACTTTAGCGTAATACTGTAAATGCTTTGTCTGAGTTGTCACCCTTCATTTATTTTTATTTTTCTGGTAAGGGTTGACATGCCTCCAGACATTTAGCTAATAAGATGGAAGGTACTCCTGTTGGCCCAATCTGCAATAGGTAAACAGTGGGACTAACTCTTTAGCTTAGCACAACCAAAAGAGCTCATCATGCTCTCATCAAACAGGTGCACAACAACAACAACACTTGTAACAATTATTAACCACTCTGAAATGTAAGAGTAGCACTCTTTGCAGCTCCAAGATGGCCGCCAATCACCCTCACCTGACGGTCATCCACTTGATGAGCTACAATCCTATATAAGTCTGCAGTCGAGTTTTACACTTTGCTGGAGCATTGATTCCTTATTATAGTATTTATGCTTCTAGCCAGTCTTGTGTTTAATGCAAAAGAGACTTACCTTGTTCTTATGTGCCTGCAGTCATCTTGTCTGTTTTTGGATCCTGCTCTTCGTTCCTCGTGCCTTGCCCTCCAGCCACTCACCTGCCTTCTCTGCCCTCTGGAAATCGCTATTGGAGTTATTGGATGTTTCATGGAACCCATCTCCCTTCATCACCTGTAAGAACAAACAAAAAACTGGGACCAACATTCACAACATTCCCTTGGCCTACTCCTTCTGACGTTCTGCTTCCTCCTCCAGGGATTCCAGAGGAACCACTTTGTACATTTGAAATTTATACCACCAATAATAAACACTGCTATTTTTGTACTCCTGTGCCTTGTGTCGTTCTGGGTCTCGTTACCAACTGGGTTTGCCTAGAAATCATTTCAGAATGCTCCAGCCAAACAAAACCCAGAACGAGACCAGGAGCGAACAAGCCAGCTCCTCCAAACGGAGTGTATGGATCAATTGGAAGAAGTGTTGAAACAAGTGTTAAGCCAACAGCTCAAGACTCAAGCTAATCTACAGGAACTCGGAGGTATGTTTTTTTTCAATTAATCAGAGACTCTCTCCTTCTCCTCCCACAGCCTCTGCATTCCCACAAGTTTCAAGTCCGTCTAACATCAACCTTGTAAATGATCCTCTGTTTTCACAACAACCATTAGTAAAACCATCTGAACTCTTTTCAGGAGACCCAGCTCAATGTGAGGGCTTCCTCCTTCAGTGCAAACTTGCCTTCAGAGGAGCTCCCTAACTCCACTCGTCTGACATAAAAAAGATTACTTACTTCATGCATCAATTAAAAGGTAATGCCCTCCATAGGATGACTTTGTTCATTCATCAACACGGTTTGGACTCTGTCTCGTTTAGCAGTTTTTGGGAGAAGTTTCGCAGGATTTTCGACCGGCCGCTACAGCAACCCAACGCGGAAAAGCGAATGTTGGGGTTACGTCAGGGCCGGCGTCCTGTCTTTGAACATGCCTTGGAGTTCCGTATCCTGGCAGCTTAAACCGACTGGAACGATAGGGCATTGCAAGGTACCTTTTTTAACTCTTTATCCGACTACGTTAAAGACCAGATCTCAGTAAGAGATGAACCACCTAATTTTGACGCATTAATAAATCTAGCGATCTCTATTGACGAACATTTCCGGGAACGCCGCCGTGAGCAGGACTACAACTCCCAGAGTGTCTCTACTTCCGGGCTTTCGACGTCATCAGCAGGGGGTTACCACGGCAACAGTAAATTTGAAAATTATAAACCTCGAAGTTCTCTGGTGCCAACTTCTGGCTCCCAATCTACTGTAACTGAACCTGAACCCATGCAGATTGGGAGTACCCGTTTAACTTCTGTTGAGAAGCAAAGGCGTAAAAACTTTAATCTTTGTATCTATTGTAATGAAGAGGGACATTTCATTGCCGCTTGTCCTGTGCGGAGAAATGAAAATGCCCACCAGTAAAACGGGAGATACTGGTGGGTACTTCCATGTTTACTCCTCTTCTTAGGTTCACATTACCCACAGTTATTCGGTTTAATCAAAACCACTTCCCTGTTTCTGCACTTATTGATTCCGGTGCAGAACAAAATCGAATTAGCCAAGATTTGATCAGGGAGCTATCTCTTCCCGTACTCGAGATAGACTCTGTGTCTATTGCTGGTGTTACTGGGGAGACCTTAACACAGGTTTGATTTAAAACTACTAGCCTACATTTAATTATTCAGGAAATCATCATGAAGAGGTTAGTTTTTTGTATTTGACTCCCAAACACACAATTAAGTCTAGGTTTCCCCTGATTACGGGATCAAAATCCCCATTTCAATTAGGAACTCGGTAGGGTTAAGAGATGGAGTGACAAATGTTTAAAACATTGTCTCCACTCTGGCGTCTCCAATCCTTCAATAAGCATACCAGGTACAGAAGACATTGACATCTCCAGCATACCTCCTGAATATCACGATCGGGCCTAGGTATTTAGTAAATGTACAGTAAAGCTCTTTCACTTCCTCCTCATCGTCCGTATGACTGCTCCATTGACCTTCTCCCTGGAGCCCCTTTGCCAGTTAGCCATTTATATCACCTATCAGGTCCTGAACGTGATTCCATGAGATCCTACATTGAGGAATCCCTCGTTTCTGGGATTATCCGTCCTTCGACTTCTCCGCTGGGGGCAGGGTTCTTCTTCGTCACCAAGAAGGACAAAACACTACTTGCATCGACTATCGAGGTCCAAACCTAATAACCATAAAGAACAAATACCCATTACCGTTAATTGACTCAATACAGGAACAATTACAACCTGCTACCATATTCACGAAACTAGATCTTCGCAACGCTTATCACCTGGTCCGGATCAAGGAGGGTGATGAGTGGAAGACAGCCTTTAAAACACCCTTGGGACATTTCGAATATCTAGTTATGCCTTTTGGCCTCACCAATGCTCCCGCAGTCTTCCAGGCACTGATTAGTCAAAGTCAAAGTCAAGTCAAAGTCAACTTTATTATCAAAACTGCAATATGTACAGGACATACACAGGATTGAAATTGCATTTCTCTCTCAGTCCCTCATTAACGATGTGTTATGGGATTTTATTGGAGATTTTGTATTGGTTTATTTGGATGATATCCTCATCTACTCCAGGAACAAGCAGGAACATGTTACTCAAGTCAAGAGGGTACCTCAGAGACTTTATGAAAATCAACTAAAGGTGAAAAACCTCCTCTGTCTCATTTTTTGGGGTTTATTTTTGGAAGAGGGCACTATAGGATGGACCCTGAAAAGACAAAGGCAGTGGTGGAGTGGCCGGTTCCGGACACCAGGAAGCAATTGCAACGGTTCCTAGGTTTTGCTAATTTCTACAGACGCTTCATCAAGGACTACAGCCGCATCACAGCGCCTCTCTCCCAGCTAACCTCCACTAGCAGAGCCTTCAGATGGACTCCTGAAGCCAACTATGCTTTTGGTAAACTGAAAAGTATTTTCTCTTCCACCTCCATCCTCTGCCACCCAGACCCGGCTCGTCAGTTCATCCTCAAGGTGGACACATCCGATACCGGGGTAGGCGCTGTGCTGTCCCAGAGGTCACCCACAGACAACAAGGTACACCCATGTGCCTTTTTCTCTCGTCGACTGTCACAAGCCAAGAGGAACTATGACGTGGGCAATAGAGAACTACTTGCTGTGAAGTTGGCGTTAGAGGAGTGGCGTCATTGGCTCGAGGGAACGGAGGTACCCTTTCTCATTTGGACTGACCATAAAAATCATACATACCTCAGGGACGCTAAATGATTGAACCCTAGACAGGCACACTTTTTCAATCGTTTTAATTACCGTTTTACATTCAGACCGGGTTCCAAGAATATAAAACCTGATGCTTTGTCCCATCAGTTTTCTCCTCCAGACGCTCCAGAATCCACAGAAAGCATCATAGCCCTAGTCTACATCATTGGAACCCTCACCTGACCTAAAGCCAAGGAAATTCGACAGGCTCACCAGTTGGAACCGGATTTGGGCACAGGCCCTCCTGGGACAATCTTCGTCCATGAGGTCAAAGGTACTCGAGTGGGTACATACAAATAAGCTCTCATGTCATCCAGGTGTTTCCCGTATGCTCTCTCTAACAAAGACCCATTTCTGGTGGTCCACGTTGTCGCACGATGTTAAGGAGTTCGTTGCAGCCTGTCCCACATGTGCCAGGAACAAGACTGGGACTCAACCCCCGGCAGGCCTTCTTTTTCATTCATTCATTCAACCTTTACTTATACAGGCTAGCCTCGTTGAGTCACGGGGACTCATTTACAAGAGGGACCTGTCTCACTCACACCAACAACCATCCACTCTCACACCTAGGGTCAATTTAGAGTCACCAATCAGCCTAACATGCATGTTTTTTGGTCTGTGGGAGGAAACCGGAGTACCCGGAGGAAACCCCATACCCACGCCCAGCCGCCCTTGGTCACACATTGCTATGGATTTTGTCACTGGTCTACCCCCATTGGAAGGTAACACTACCATTTTTACAGTGATTGACAGATTTTCTAAAGCTGCCTACTTCATCCCTCTACCAAAGTTACCTTCCGCCATGGAGACGGCTCAACTTTTGGTACAACACATTTTCCTTATCCACAGCATACACTCCGACGTGGTGTCAGACAGAGGCTCCCAATTCATCTCCCAGGTTTGGCGCTGTTTTTGTTCTTCATTAGAGGCATCCACCAGCCTCATCTCGGGCTATCACCCACAGTCTAACGGCCAGGCAGAGCATTGTAATCAGGAGCGCAAGACCACCCTTTGATGTCTCGTGGAAAGCAACCCATCTGCCTGGAGTCAACATTTGGTTTGGGTGGAGTATACCTACAATGCCCACAAATCCACAGCCACAGGTATGTCCCCTTTCAAAGCTTCCCTAGGTTATTTACCTCCTCTGTTCCCCAGCCAAGAGACTGACATCTCGGTGCCTTCAGTACAGCACGATCTTCGCCGTTGCCGACACATCTGGCTTCAAGCAAAGGCGGTGCTACTCCACATTGCTGAACAGAATAAGAGGTTTGCAGACCGTCATCGATCCTCCCCACCATCTTATAAGGTGGGTCAAAAAGTTTGGCTTTCCACCAGGGATATCACTCTGAAGAACATTCCCAGAAAAATGGCACCTTGTTTCATCGGGCCATTTCCCGTGGTCAAGATCATCAACCCCTCTACGGTACGTCTCCGGCTTCCCCACTCCATGAAAATTCACCCAACTTTCCATGTTTCCTAGCTCAAGCCTGTCTCAGAGAGTCCATTGTGCCCACCTACCGACCTCCCTCCGCCCGCCGGTCTCATCGACATGATCCGACGTTCACTATCCGCAACATTCTGGATGTCCGACGCAGAGGGAGAGGTTTTCAGTACTTAGTGGATTGGGAAGGCTGTGGTCCTGAGGAGCAATCTTGGATTCCACGCTCCTTCATTCTGGACCCCAGTCTGATCACCTCATTCTTCAGAGCTCACCCCGAGAAACGCTTCAGGTCGACAGGAGGCGACCCTTGAGGGGGGATACTGTAAGAGTAGCACTCTTTACAGCTCCAAGATGGCCGCCAATCACCCTCACCTGACAGTCATCCACCTGATGAGCTACAATCCCATTTAAGGCTGCAGTCGAGTTCTACTCTTCGCTGGAGCATTGATTCCTTATTATGGTATTTATGCTTCTAGCCAGTCTTGTGTTTAATGCAAAAGATACTTACCGTGTTCTTATGTGCCTGCAGTCATCTCGTCTGTTTTTGGATCCTGCTCTTCGTTCCTCATGCCTTGCCCTCCAGCCACTCGCCTGCCTTCTCTGCTTTCTGGAAATCGCTATTGGAGTTATTGGATGTTTCATGGAACCCATCTCCCTTCATCACCTGTAAGAACAAACAAACAATTGAGACCAACATTCACAACATTCCCTTGGCCTACTCCTTCTGACGTTCTGCTTCCTCCTACAGGGATTCCAGAGGAACCACTTTGTACATTTGAAATTTATACCACCAATAATAAACACTGCTATTTTTGTACTCCTGTGCCTTGTGTCGTTCTGGGTCTCGTTACCAACTGGGTTTGCCTAGAAATCATTACATGAAATTTGCTTAAGAATACATACACCTTCAATTTTTCAGTGTATTCAGGTTTGTTCAATTTGTGCAAAAAAACAGAACAGAAATACCAGTTTCACTGTAATTGTAAACACATTTTAAATATGCTAGGTGATTAGGCTAACTGGCTGGTGCATTTTGTTCAGTGTGGCTTGTATGTAAACAAATTGTATTACTTTGTTCTATTTATCTCAAACTTCAGAAACAGGATCTAAGAATGACATGACAACTCTCTTAAAAATGTTCTATGGCTAGTTAAAATAAAATAAAATAGAAAATAATTTTCTGTGTGGACTATTATCAATGCAGGTCAGAAACTATGTGACTCCGCATTTTATATACTTAAACAAAATAGAAGTATTTCCAAGCAAAAGTACAATAGTTTAGTATGCTTAATTTAATGGGATATATGTGGACAGACATAAATCAAGATAATATGCATATATATATTACTGCAGCTTTCACCAGTCTTCATGGTCTAACCAGCCATTTTGGGTTTTGAGGTGTGGACTGGTGAGAAATCTCTGACTAAAAAGCCGAAACATAACTTTTGGGGACATTCCAGTTGATATTTTTTGACCAAAAAAACTGAAATGGTCAACTTCTGAGTACAAACAATGCAAAATATCGATCTACATTTGTCAAATTACAAATATGTGGATTTTTTAAAAGTAATGATGCTAATCTCTTGTATCTTGTATCTTGTATTTTTATTACCTCATGGTATACAGCAGTGTCCCGTCATCTTTGATCCGTAACAGTTTATTGGGCATGGTCATATTATGAGCCACAGACTTTTTTCCGTTGTGGAAGAAGGTGTCTGGAGTCCAGATTTTACTCGCCATGAGGTTGTTCAAGGGCAAAATTTTCATTGGACCATGAAATGTCAATCTCTCGTCTTTCCAGCTTTGCCGGAAGAAAACATCAATGGTGTACTCCTGAAGACAGAGGAGACACAACTGTCAAGTTGGGTTCATGAGCTCTTGTTGTTACTGCTTTTTTTCCTCAATGTATAAAAATAAGTCTCATTTCTGACCCAAAAAAGGAAGAAAAGAAAGTCAGTGCACTTTCCATTCATGTTTTATGAATATCTATAAGCAGCCACATCACAACCGACTTCAGCTGCCGCTTTAAAACCTTTCTCTATTTGACAAAGCTCCATCAAGGTGAAAGCCGTGCTCTTCGGTTTCCTCCCCACTTCCTGAGTCGGTGCCTTTTTAAACATGCTGTGGGGCTCTGACAACACTTTGACCTTGTTGGATTTTACAGCTTTTTATACCTTTATATATCTTTTTACAAGCTTTGAAATGTCACTGATGATGCATTTTATACAATGTGTGTGTGCGTGTCATCATTTATTTCTATTTACAGGCTTGTATTCACTTTAGAGTGTTCACTAATTACTTTATGTTTTACATATACTGTAATCTCACATTTACTTATATTAATCTTACAAGTTCACAATTGATATAATTACAAGCTAATCAAACATTCTAAGTGAAGCCAGACACAGGTAAGCTACTTTCTACTCTCAGTGAGGGAAGAATACTCCTCTTTCACTGAGCAGAGCAGAGCTGAGCACATGCTGCAGGTCGACAAAAGGCCCACACATTTGATTAACATAAATACATTTAAATCACAACACATATGCACTTTATACTTAATACAAATTGACTAATTAGTCTTTCATAGTTCTCACTCTAATGATTAGACAAAATAAGAGTGTGTTAACACTTTTTAATTTAGACCATTAGAGCTAACGAGAACAGTTGATAGTATGTGCTTCTCTGGTACAAAAAATCACCATAAATTCATTGTTATCAGTTAAGGAATGCACAAGTAGTCTGGCCTTAGGGGTAACCATAGAGACGACAGGATCTGTTGCACACGGTGTCAATCAACATCAAGAAGGTTTAGATTGTAGGAGGTGGTGAAGAGACGACACGGGAGACGGGATGCAGGTCTTCACTTTATTCACTCCTACTTTCAACTGGCGGGAAAACCACCCAACACCGCCTTATATACCAACATAACATCCGGTCCTCTGGACCTTTCACAATAAAAGCATCCTTAACACCTTGGGTCCACTGGGTGTGAGTAGAGCCCCCTAGTGGTCCACCACACACGCCCCCCCAGAACACCCAGTAAGGTCCATCACTAGTCCCGCATTTTAGGTTTGATTAAACGCCCAGAACGGCTGAACCTGGGCCCCGCAGAACCAGTTCGATGAAGCGGGGGGTGACGAGGAGGGGCTGCAGAAGATTCGGGCTCCAATGGTTGTTGAGAGTCTCTGGAAGGAGGGCAGCCATCCGTTAGCAACGTGGATGGAGGTCTGCCCCTGCGAGGAGCCTGGGCCGTAACAACCTGATCATCTGACATAACATGAGCTGGTTTAAGCCTATCAATACAGACAGTCTCAGTACGACCCCCTAAATCTAAAAGGAAATGTTTTGGACCTGGCTGAAGAACCCGAAACGGTCCATCATACACAGGCTGTAGTGGTGTCCTGTGTGCATTGTGTTTGACAAAAACAAATTTAGAGGACTCCAGACTCTTAGGGACAAATGACTGAGGTAAACAATGGTGTACCGGGCCAGGGACACGAACGGAGTCCTCCTGAGACGAAAAATGTTGCAACGGCGGAGCGAACTGTGGTGAGGGTACCTCAGGTAAAAACTCACCGGGGACGCGCACAGGCTGACCGAAAACCAGTTCAGCCGGGGAAGAGTTCAGGTCCTCTTTGGATGCGGTACGTAAACCCAACAAAACCCAGGGAAGACGGTCAATCCAGTTGTCACCGGTCAATGCAGCGCGCAGTGCAGCTTTCAATGACCTGTGAAACCGTTCACACAAACCATTAGCTTGAGGGTTGTAAGCTGTGGTCCTGTGAACGTTCGTCCCCAGGCCCTTGGCCATGGTAGACCAAAGCTCAGAAACAAACTGCGGGCCCCTGTCTGATGTAATGTCTGAAGGGGGGCCAAAACGTGCAACCCAGGTAGACAAAAATGCCCGGGCCACCACTGCAGCCGTTGTGGATGTCAGAGGAACCACCTCAGGCCACCTGGTGGTCCGATCTATCATAGTCAGCAGATGAGTAAAACCTTGTGATGGAGGCAGAGGGCCCACCAGGTCCACGTGCACATGGTCAAACCGCCGACTAGGGATAGGGAAAGGTTCCAAAGGTGCTTTGGTGTGCCTGTCAACCTTAGCACGCTGACATGGGACACACGCTGCTGCCCACTCCTTAACCGCTTTACGCAGACCGGGCCAAACAAACTTTGAGCTGACCAGTTTCACCGATGCTCTAACCCCTGGGTGAGAAAGGGAATGCAAGGAGTCAAAAACGCGGCGTTGCCATGAAACTGGAACCAGGGGGCGGGGCCTGCCAGTAGAAACGTCACAGAGCAGGAGAGGACCTCCGTCATTCACCTGCCGTTCCTCCAACTCGAGGCCTGTGGGCCCGGACTGGAGCTCGAGTATTTCTGCGTCGCTACGTTGGTCCGCAGCCATGGCAGAAAAATCGATGCCCACGTACACGGGGGAGATCAGCACCCGGGAGAGACAGTCGGCCACCACGTTGGACTTTCCAGCCACATGCTGAATGTCTGTAGTAAATTCAGACACCGCTGCGAGGTGGCGTTGCTGGCGGGCAGACCAGGGGTCAGAAATTTTCGACATAGCAAACACCAAGGGTTTGTGGTCAACGTATGCAGTGAACTGGCGGCCTTCCAGGAAAAACCTGAAATGGCGTGTAGCTAGGTAAAGCGCCAGCAACTCCCTGTCGAAAACACTGTATTTAAGCTCATTGTCCCGCAGCGTACGGCTGTAAAATGCAAGCGGCTGCCAAACTCCTGACACCTGCTGTTCTAACACAGCCCCCACCGCAACATCAGAAGCGTCTGTTGTCAAAGCTATTTGTGCCGCCGGGGATGGGTGGGCCAGAAGGGCAGCAGTGGCCAGTGCAGCTTTAGCATCACCAAATGCCTGTAGGCGTTCTGGTGTCCAGTCAACACTGTCGTTGGGCTTTTTCTTTTTCAGCGCTCCATAGAGCGGGCGCAGCAGTTGTGCTGCCCTGGGGAGGAACCGGTTATAGAAATTAACCATTCCCAAAAATTCTTGTAGCGCTTTAACAGACTGGGGTTGTGGAAAATCTGACACCGCCTGCACTTTGTTTGGTAACGGGACAGCACCACTGGCAGAAATGCGGTGGCCCAAAAAATCAATGACTGGCAGCCCAAACTGGCATTTTGCTGTATTTACAATCAGGCCATGTGCTGCTAGGCGCTGAAAAACCTCACGGAGGTGGGACATGTGCTGGTCAGCTGAGCTGCTAGCCACCAGGATGTCGTCCAGATACACAAATACGAATGACAGACCCCTTAGGACTGAANACATGGTCAAACCGCCGACTAGGGATAGGGAAAGGTTCCAAAGGTGCTTTGGTGTGCCTGTCAACCTTAGCACGCTGACATGGGACACACGCTGCTGCCCACTCCTTAACCGCTTTACGCAGACCGGGCCAAACAAACTTTGAGCTGACCAGTTTCACCGATGCTCTAACCCCTGGGTGAGAAAGGGAATGCAAGGAGTCAAAAACGCGGCGTTGCCATGAAACTGGAACCAGGGGGCGGGGCCTGCCAGTAGAAACGTCACAGAGCAGGAGAGGACCTCCGTCATCCACCTGCCGTTCCTCCAACTCGAGGCCCGTGGGCCCGGACTGGAGCTCGAGTATTTCTGCGTCGCTACGTTGGTCCGCAGCCATGGCAGAAAAATCGATGCCCACGTACACGGGGGAGATCAGCACCCGGGAGAGACAGTCGGCCACCACGTTGGACTTTCCAGCCACATGCTGAATGTCTGTAGTAAATTCAGACACCGCTGCGAGGTGGCGTTGCTGGCGGGCAGACCAGGGGTCAGAAATTTTCGACATAGCAAACACCAAGGGTTTGTGGTCAACGTATGCAGTGAACTGGCGGCCTTCCAGGAAAAACCTGAAATGGCGTGTAGCTAGGTAAAGCGCCAGCAACTCCCTGTCGAAAACACTGTATTTAAGCTCATTGTCCCGCAGCGTACGGCTGTAAAATGCAAGCGGCTGCCAAACTCCTGACACCTGCTGTTCTAACACAGCCCCCACCGCAACATCAGAAGCGTCTGTTGTCAAAGCTATTTGTGCCGCCGGGGATGGGTGGGCCAGAAGGGCAGCAGTGGCCAGTGCAGCTTTAGCATCACCAAATGCCTGTAGGCGTTCTGGTGTCCAGTCAACACTGTCGTTGGGCTTTTTCTTTTTCAGCGCTCCATAGAGCGGGCGCAGCAGTTGTGCTGCCCTGGGGAGGAACCGGTTATAGAAATTAACCATTCCCAAAAATTCTTGTAGCGCTTTAACAGACTGGGGTTGTGGAAAATCTGACACCGCCTGCACTTTGTTTGGTAACGGGACAGCACCACTGGCAGAAATGCGGTGGCCCAAAAAATCAATGACTGGCAGCCCAAACTGGCATTTTGCTGTATTTACAATCAGGCCATGTGCTGCTAGGCGCTGAAAAACCTCACGGAGGTGGGACATGTGCTGGTCAGCTGAGCTGCTAGCCACCAGGATGTCGTCCAGATACACAAATACGAATGACAGACCCCTTAGGACTGAATCCATCAACCGCTGAAATGTTTGTGCTGCACCTTTAAGACCAAAAGGCATGCGCAAAAACTCAAACAGGCCGAAAGGCGTGATCACAGCGGTCTTAGGGACATCCTCCACATGCACAGGAACCTGGTGGTACCCGCGTACTAAATCTACTTTAGAAAAAATGGAGGTCCCAGCCAGGTGCACTGAAAAATCCTGGATGTGGGGGATGGGGTAACGATCGTTCTCCGTGATGTTATTAAGGCGGCGGAAATCCCCACATGGTCGCCATTTGCCGTCTGCTTTGGGCACCATGTGCAGGGGGGAGGCCCACGGGCTGTTTGAGCGCTGCACGATGCCTAAATGCTCCATGTTAGCAAACTCTTCCTGTGCTATTGCTAGCTTAGTAGCATCGAGGCGGCGTGCACGTGCGAACACCGGGGGGCCTGTTGTGGGAATATAATGTTCAACCCCATGCTTTGTGTTTGTGTTGGCAAAGTTAGGAACAGTCAGCGAGGGAAACTCAGACAATAAACGCTGAAACACATTACCCGAAGCTAAAAAGTTAGCGTGCATTAAAGGCCCAGCTCCTCGCGTCTCACAAGGCAGTGACGAGAACGACACAGCGTCTATTAAACGCCTGTTAGCCATATCAACCAGGAGCCCGTGAGCACAAAGAAAATCAGCCCCTAAAATAGGGACTGAGCTAGCAGCTACCACAAAGTTCCACTGGAAGTCTCGTTCATGGAAACGAACAGTCACCAACCTTTCACCAAACGTCCTGATGGGTGAGCCGTTAGCCGCGGTTAGCTGCGGCCCGCAGCCTTCAGCCAACGTGTCGGAGCCAGACGGGGGAACAAGGCTCTTCTGCGAACCAGAGTCCACCAGGAACCGCCTCCCCGACCTCGAGTCTTCGATGAAAAGCAGCCTTTCCTTGTCGCCAACGGCCGCGGCTGCTAGCGTGCGTTGGCGTTGTCGTTTCCCTGAGGCTTGTAGCTGCACGGCGGGACGCACCTTCGTGCTTTGGCGCCAAAACGTTGGTGGAAGAAACAAAAGGTGGCTCCTGTCCGCCTGCGGGTAGCGACCCCTGCTACCACCGATGGCTCGTCCGGCGCTGAGGGCGTTGCTTGAAACTCGGGCGCTGCTGGAGATCCGTGGGCCGCCATCTGGACTTCGAAGGTCCTTGTCGTTAGAAGAATGCGGTCAGCTTCTCCGGCCAGCGCGCGGTAATTCTTCTGCTGCAGAAGCGGGGAGTTTGCCAGGACATTACGCACTGGTGCTGGAAACTTGCGGAGGAGAAGGTGGCGGAAAAGGAACTCGCAGTCGCCTGAGCCCCGCAAGGCTAACATGCCTTCCACTAGCTCCAGAGCTGTGCCATCGCCCAAACCGGGGAAGGAAAACAGTTTCTCCGCGCGCTCCGCGTCTGAAAGCGTATAACGCTGCAGAAGGAGCTCCTTGAGTGCGGCGTATTTCCCTTGTGCAGGAGGGTCCTCGAGCAGGCTCATTACCCGCTGGGCTGACCGTGGGTCCAGCGCCGCGACCACATGGTGGTATTTGGTGTCGTCTGAAGAAATCCCGCGAAGGACGAACTGCGATTCGACGTGAGCAAACCACGCCGGAGCGGCGTTCAGCCAGAAGTCCGGCATCCTGGCGGACACCGCAAAAGCGAGCGAGGCCGCCTGTGGGGGTTCCACCACAGGGGACAGCTGAAGGGAGCTGGCTGTAGCTTCCTGCGTCGACATATTCAGCTCACGAGGGTCACCAATTGTAGGAGGTGGTGAAGAGACGACACGGGAGACGGGATGCAGGTCTTCACTTTATTCACTCCTACTTTCAACTGGCGGGAAAACCACCCAACACCGCCTTATATACCAACATAACATCCGGTCCTCTGGACCTTTCACAATAAAAGCATCCTTAACACCTTGGGTCCACTGGGTGTGAGTAGAGCCCCCTAGTGGTCCACCACAAGATAACCAAACACACGTTGGTCCGATCATGAGTGGATGGGCCATGACAAAAACCTATAAATCTAATGCACACACAGTTCTTTGAACAAACCTCTAGATGATTCACTTTTAAGGTTCATCTGACTTTGCTCCTCAGAATGCATTCTGATTATGTAAATCTGCATACTTTAATTTCTGCTCAATTAAATATTTTTATACTAAGGTGAAGTCTCCTGGAATTATATGCTCGGATCATTTGGAACACTCGAGATTCCTTCAGATGGTGACCTCCGAAGCAATGATCCTGAGAACACGAGGAGGGTGAGATTAGGCCCAAAAGAGTGAAGCAGCTGTTTGCATCCAGAGGAAAGGCGCCGCAAATTAAAAAGGTAAGCGTGTGTTACCTAACTTGACATATGTCCAAAAACTCTGCGATTTGGCAGTAAACCAAATTGAAAGCCTCTGAATGTTTTACGGCATGCAAGGTCTCCTGAAATATATGAGGAATAGCAGCTAATGTTAATATAACCACTTGAGGCATTGAGCAAGGAGCTTAAAGTGTGCAGAATAACAAAGAAAAAGTGCTAAGAGTAAAAGTTAAGAGTTGAAGAGAAATACAAAATAGGAGAAAATAAGAGAAGGAAAAAGAAAAATCCTAGGATCTCTGCCGTAGCGAGCCCCCTGCTGGCCGACGGACCGGCAGTTAAACGTAGGCGAGGCCATGTGAGCTCAGCAAAACGTCTCGCTGGGGAATGTTAGAGAACCCTTTAAGAAGACGTAATTGGTTTAACAAACTAGGATTTAAACGTGAGTCGGGGACCGTGCACAACTGGTAGAGCTGCTGCCTCTCAGCGAGAAGGTTGCCGGTTCAAATCCCGGTCCGGGGGCCTTTCTGGGTGGAGTTTGCATGTTCTCCCCGTGCATGCGTGGGTTTCCTCCGGGTACTCCGGTTTCCTCCCACAGACCAAAAAACATGCTTGTTAGGCTGATTGGTGACTCTAAATTGACCCTAGGTGTGAGTGTGAGAGTGGATGGTTGTTTGGTGTGAGTGAGACAGGTCCCTCTTGTAAATGAGTCCCCGTGACTCAACGAGGCTAGCCTGTATAAATAAAGGTTGAATGAAAAAAAAAAAATGAATGAAAATAGCGTAACCAAATTAAATAGAAAGAAAAAACTATGCTAAATAAAATTAAATTAAAAAAAATGGAAAAGACCGCACCTGAGGCGGAAAACCAGCTCGTAATTTTAAAAGGCGTCTACGGGGGTTTAAAAAAAAGTAAGCATAATTCAAAAATACATCTACGGGCGCTACAAACAAGAATAAAAATAAAAATACATAAAAAGGAGTAACAAAATAAGCCGCTGAAACGCGTTTTGTCTTTGTCTGGGTGCCTGTGTGAATTTCTGTCTCCGTGTGCCTCCGTGTAACGTGTGTGTGTAGTCCCACTGTGTGCGTCTCTGAGTGCATGAAGGACTGAGGAGGGAAACAAGAGAAAAATCTCTCAGAGGCAGAGATAAACGATAAAATTCAGGAGCCAAGAAACACCCAGATTCTATGAAATATTTAGTAAATTACAGAACAGCACATGGATAACACCTTGATAACAGTTTATCTGTTCTAACTGTGCTCTAGAAATAAAGATGACGACACGAGATGAAACTAAAAACAGATATCTGAACATTAATAAGTACTATCTTACAAGATAAAAAATGCACTGACAAAAGGCAGATAAATAAAGCAAATGCAGAAAAACAAATGATATGTAGTCACGAGTAGGGGAATAGATTTTATTTAGAGGACTTCCAAAAAAAAAAAAAACAGAGCGGGTCCAATCTCCCCTTAAGGTCTCAATTGGTGCTGAAGGTTCGTCTCCTAAAACACAGAAAAAACACAGAATTACGCTGCTAAAACCTCTTCATTTAAAACGTGACTAAATAATTGACTGAACCGTTAATTCATCCATCCATTTTCTTCCGCTTATCCGAGGTCGGGTCGCGGGGGTAGCAGCCTAAGTAGGGAGGCCCAGACTTCCCTCTCCCCAGCCACTTGAAGCAGCTCCTCTGGAGGAATCCCAAGGCGTTCCCAGGCCAGCCGAGAAACATAGTCCCTCCAGCGTATCCTGGGTCTTCCTCTGGGTCTCCTCCCTCTCCTCCTACCGTTAATTGTTTCTGTTAATTAATTAATTAATTAATTAATTAATTGTTGTTAATTCTGCACTTATGAAATAATTGTAAATGGATAAATTCATCTCTGAAATGCATCAGGGATGCGCTAACGTTTAACAGGAGGCTTAACTAAAAGTTTTAGTTAAATATAAAATAAATGTTTACATGCATTTTTTTTAACCAAATGACTACAGCCGAGGGTTACTCTAAGGTTTGAGGATTTGATCTATCCTGTTTTCTAAATTCTAATTCAAATATTTTAGGTTTTAAGAACTTAACAAACGTGAAAATCTGAAATTTTGCTGTGGACTTCCCGTTAGCATTAGCATGGCTAATTGCTAACAACCCATTTAATAACACTTTAAGCGGTAGAAAGTCCATATTTGATTCGCTAAAACAAGCCGACAGGGTCGCGTTTCGTGTAGAGAAAATCTAACGGCGAAACAATCGGATTTTAAATCATCAAAAATTACGTTTTTGAGTCGAAAATATCAGCTAACTGGGAAGCTAAGAGCTAACAAAGATAACGTGGCGGGGTTTCGTCCGTACAAATCCGTGAATAAGCCATCATACTACAAAACCGAATGCTTTAAAGTTGTGTTTTCTCTGCAAAAAGAAGCAGGAGAATACGCTTACCAATTTTAGGAAGTAATATTGTAGATAAATGGTGTATGATCCCAGGCCGGATGTCATAGTTCTAATAATTTGACCTGGAAAAAGAAACGTCAAAGCTCTGCCTCTTCCTTCCGCCAAAATAGTGATCAAAGAAGGACTCATAATGGTCATAAAAAGGTACTACATTGAATTGAACTTAATTATTGAAGTTTTAAACCTTAGTAACTTAATTAAAACACCATAAACAGGTCAAATTAAGTTTAAGCATTTTGGGATAACAAGTTTTAGACAAATTAAACTACAATTATTTTTAACATCGATCATAAGGTCAGTTTTTAGAAGTTTAAATAAGATGAAAAAACTTTAACACTTACAAAAAAAGAGAAAATAAAAGGTATTCTTGTCAAAGAAACTTTTAACTACACTTTAAATTGAAACACTCCATTTAAATTAATCGTTCTAAATTATTTTATCATACGTAGGGAATGTGGTCCAATATTAAGAGCTGTTAAACTAAAGTAAATATCCTGATGCATGCTCAAAAAGTAAATATCCATTGATATTAAAAGGAGGTTATGTATATAGCTTCGATGTAAAAGTTAAAGAAAACACCCTCCTTCCTGAAAGAGGGGGGAACACCAACAACATCTTTTCCAACAACTACTGTACATGCTTTATTAGAAGTAACTTTCCAGCAATAAAGATTGACTACACACAATCAGAACAGTTAACCCCTCAGAAGTGAAAGCACATATTAAAGTTAAAACCTAACTTTGATGTTGTTTTGTTTAAATAGGTAAATAAAAAGTCAAAAAATGACTTTCAGCTCTAAAAGAAAATGTAATAGTAACTGGTCCTAAGGGAGGTTAAAAGATACCAAAGTCTAAATTACCTACATAAAATAAGATGAAAGCAACAATTCTAATTGCTAAATAAAATTACCCCAAACATCTTGAGATTCCACACAGGTCCTAAGAGTACACTAGGACGACCAGATCCTCACTGACAGGCAGTGAGTCAAAACAAATAATCTAATGCCACGTTCCCACCAAACGTGTCAAAACGCTCCCAACGCACGCATGTTTGCTGCTTGTCAACAGATGTCTGTTCACACAGAACGCGTCTGCAGACGCGCAGTCGGAGCAGCGTCTGGCTCCCTTCCCGGTCAGATTTGTTTTGTTTCCTGTACACTGGGCAGATAAAATCAGCTGTTCGTGAGCCTCGTTACTACTTGAGTGGGGTTTCTATGAGCCGAACTGTAGCTCCAAAGGTCTTTGTTGAGATTAAATTTTTTTTTATGTTTGGGGTGATCGTACGCTCGAGCAGACAGCAGCA
Source organism: Garcialebias charrua (assembly GCA_038048925.1). Lineage (NCBI taxonomy): Eukaryota > Metazoa > Chordata > Actinopteri > Cyprinodontiformes > Rivulidae > Garcialebias > Garcialebias charrua. The sequence goes on along the minus strand of JBBPBX010047724.1, from coordinate 227 downwards.
ACTGTAAAAATGCCAAGTTTCTTACCGGAGGCTGGTTTCTTCATGGAGGCTCGTTGGGGTAAGTTTATAAAGTCCAAAAACAGTCCCGTCGTTGTTGCGTCATCACATAGCAGAGTCTCTCCCGATTGGTTGCTGCGACGCGTCGAGCAGCCAAAGTTCATTTGAATGAACTTTGGCTGCTCGACGCCTCGTCTGCTTTGGACGCGCGCGTGCGTGGGAAAGTACTG
>JBBPBX010047723.1:14467-26037 GCA_038048925.1 Garcialebias charrua | reverse complement strand
GCAGGTCTGGCTGCGGCCTGTGCACGTGTGACTGCCATAACTCTGACTGAAGGTTGTGTTGGCAGAGTCTCGATTAACCAGGAGGGGTCGAAGGACCATAGAGGACCTTCGTCGGCTCCTTCTTTGGCTAAGGAGTCTGCAATGTCATTGTAGTGTTTGTCATCGCCAGGGACTCTAGAATGCCCTGGAACCTTCTTCCAGTAGATCTGTAAGTCATGTGATGTCACCAAGTGATCACACGCTATGAAAAGCTCTTTGTGTTTGACCACTTTTCTGTCGCTTGTTAGGAAACCGTTCTGTTTCCACACAGCGAGGTGACAAGCGAAACTCAAACGAGCATAGTTAGAGTCAGTGCAGATGACTAGCGTCTTGATGGAGCGTTCTACTACAATCTGGAGAGCTATTAGGATTCCTGCAATCTCAGCATACTGAGAAGTCTGAGATCCTAATTTGTAGCTGAAAGTTATCTGCTCTTGGCCTTGGAGGAGGACCCCTCCAACACCTGCTCTGCAGATCTTGTCGCGGAGGAATGAAGATCCATCCACGTACAATGTTGTCATATCTTTGCAGATATTGTCATCAAAGAAGTGGTGATTCGGGTCTTCAGTTACTGGGGTTTTTACCTCAACCGGCGGCTGGGTGGCTGGTACATCTTGTGTACACTTCTGGCAGATTGCCAAGTCCGTCCCCAGATGAGACTTCTTGTTCTGACCATAACGGATGTCTAGGTTAAAACTTTGAAGTGCCATGAGCCACGTTGCAACACGTGAGTTTGTCACCACACCATCTCTGATGCGTTCACTGTTAAGGAAGGTCACTGGCTGGTGTTGTGTTTCCACAATGATTTTCTGCCCACCAATGTAGCTGGAGAAATGTTTAACTGCCCACACTGTGGTCAGTAAAGCTTTCTCACAGTCTGAGAATCTCAATTCGGGGCCTGCCATCGTTTTGCTGGCGTAGGCTACTACACGTTTGTCTCTGTCGTGTATCTGGTATAGACCTGCACTTATGCAATGAGCTGAGAAGCCCACTTCCAAGTAAAACTCTTTGTTGTAGTCTGGGTAGACTAAACAAGGGGCTGACTTGATCCTGTTTATAAGAGCGTCCATTGCCTGTTGCTGTTTGTCAGTCCAAACAAATGGTACGTCTTTTTTAAGGAGTTCAGTCAGTGGTTTCGCAAGGTCCGCATAGTTTTCGATGAATTGGTTCGAGTAGTTACACACGCCCAGAAAACTTTGTAGTTCTTTGAGATTGGTGGGGACTTTGAGATTGTCGAGGCCTTGGGTGCGAGTCAGCTGTGGTTGTACTCCGTCAGGACCTACAAGTAGGCCAACGTAGTCCACTTTGGTTCTGCACCATTGGCATTTTGACAGTGATATTTTAGCACCAGCAGTTGTCAGCTGATTCAGAACGTGGTCGATCTCAGCCAAATGTGAGTCCAGTGTTGGCTGCCTCAAAAGGACATCGTCCACGTAGATCAGTGTCCCACGCTCGTGGGCGTCTGGACATGCTTTGTTCAAGAAAATGTTGAACTCTGCAGGTGAGTTAGCGTAGCCAAAGGGACACCTGTTAAAGGTGTACTGACGGCCACCAAAAGTGAAAGCTAGTTTGTACTGGTCCTCGGCGCGCACAGGGATGGTCCAAAAACCAGAGGCGACGTCGAGAGTCGAGAAGTACTTACCATTGGTGACCTTGGGCAGTTCCTGTTGGAGTTGCGTCATAGGCCATCTGGATAAGGGAACTTGTTTGTTTAGCTTTCGGTAGTCTATAGTGAGTCTCCACTTACCATTTGGTTTTAACACCGGCCATAAAGGCGCAGAGTAAGTGCTGTTACAGTATCGGATGATACCTTTTTCTAACAGGTCATTAATGATTTCTCTGATAGGTTGATGTGCTGCCAGAGGAATCTTGTACTGTCTGACAAATGCAGGGGGAGCATTAGGCGGGGTTGGGATGCTCACTGTGTGGAGCGTGGTCAACCCACAATCCATCGAGTCAGTTGAGAATGATTTTTCATATTTTAGCAGAACTTTGCGAAGTTTGTCCCTGTCTTCATCAGTTTCCAAGGCGTCGGCCTGAGCGACCACCTGGTCTATCTGTGAAGCAAATGAGAGCGGTTCTTGTTCTCTGGGGAGCTCCAGTGAGTCCCCTTCAGTGTCATAAAACCTGTCAACAGGTAGTGCACTGTAAGTTTGAGGGCCTAGACTTTCTCCTTGGTTGAAACCGAACCTGTGGACAATGTCCCGGTCGGACTCAGTGGGGGAGAAAAGAGCTATGGCCTGTGTTGGTTTTGTGAACAAGACTCGCCCCGAATGATGACTTGGGATCAAGTTTTCTGGGAGTCCTCCCAGAAATGGAATGCTTAGTTCAAAATCATGAAAATCAGTAGAGATCAACCATCCTAGCTGTGAGCGCTTTGGGATCAGTACCTCTTCTGTGCTCGTGTTACACACAGCGACAGTCGTGGTTCTGCCGTCGAGGGTCACTTGGCATGTGGCCTCCATGGACAGTCCTAAGTTGAAAAACATAGGAGATGGTTGAAAGCATGCCTGTTTTGTTCTAATAGCCTGTCCTTTCATGATGTGAATCATCACCGGCTTGTTCATAACCTGAGGTGGCACCACAGTGTTATGGCTGTTAGCAACCTGGCAGACCTCTGGAATGGTCTGTCCAGCCTTAAGGTTCTCTGTGGTTAACACAGGAGAGTCCTTCGTGGCTGTATCTAGTGACCACAGTGCATTGTTGTTGACGTCCACTCGGACACCTAATCTTACCAAAATGTCGGAGCCTATGTAGGTTGCATGTGGTAAGTTCGGGACCACGAGGAACGGGTGATCCAGTTCTCGTTGGTTCCAGATTAGTTTAAGGTCAATGATCCCTTTAGCAGTCATTACCTGTTTATCGTTGGGGTCTAACGGGAAGCGGAAAGCCTTTTTGTTCATTCCGAGACCCAACTGTTTCTTAACCAAGGTTCCAAAGAAAGCTTGGCTGATCGCTGATTTCTCCGTCCAAGGGGACAGAACAGCATCATCGGTGTGGGATCCTTGAATCTCAACACCTTTGACTACCTGTGGTAGGTAGTGTTCGGTGAGTGCCAACTGTTTCAGCTCGCAGAGGGGGCTCTCTTGTTGGACCTCTACTGCCTCACCTGTAGTTGGAGGTTCACCCACAGGGATTGTGCTCTCGTCTGAGCATTCCCTTTTGCCTTCCGCGGTACCTGCCGTTAGACGGTCAGTGTTACTCTGTGTAGGCATATCGATCGGCAGTGGTTGACTCACTCTGGTCCACATTGTCTGATCGCCATAATCTATAACCGCGTCGAAGCGGTTTATAAAGTCTTGGCCAACCAAAAATGGGCATGAGTCAACGGTGGACACGTATACCGGGTGGTATAGTGTCGTCTCACCAATCTGCATGTGAACCATTGCTATAGCTGTTAGGGTTGTACTCGTCTCCGAGAGACCCTGCAAAACTATAGCACATTCTCTGAGGGGTATTTCCCTGTCAACACCGCTAGCGGCCAGCCGCAGCTCTTCTAACAGTGTGGGTGACATAACGGATATGTCTGCCCCACCATCCAAGAGGGCCTCTTTTCTGAGGATCCCTTCCAACGTGATGGACAGGTAAGCCTTCTTAGCGGGCCCCTTTCTGATAATGTCACACAGGAACTCACCAGGTTGTCTCCGACGTTTATCACGCCTACCCCTGACTGTGTGACCTTCATTTATCAGTACTGTTAGTGCAGACACACATGGGTCTGACTGTTCAGTTCGTGGCGAGCCACTTTCAACGGTGAGTGAGCTTTCCCCCCCTTTTTCTGACGAGGGGTGCTCAGGCTCCGTAACAATGAAGTCATGGTTACAGTCAACGTTCTGTTGACTGTCACATTCTGGACTGTCAACGATTCGACTGTCATTACCCTGATTGTCAGCATCCTGGCCACCAATGTCTTGGTGACTGCCAGCAACTGTGGCATTGTTGTTGTTAGAATGTTCAGAGTTACTATCAATGATAGTGCTACACATCACACCGGGTTTGTTCTCATTTTTAGTATTTTCCCACGTGTCGAACATCTGACGTATTTCCTCCTTGACTTCTGGGGACAGAGGGCTACGGCCTTTCCTCCGGGACTTCTGCGATTTTTTGTCTGTCTCGGACTGTTCAGTTTGAGGGGTAGGGGGAGCAGGTCCACGGCGTGGGGGCCCCTTCCGGGCCCAGACTGGCTTCGGGTGTCCCCTCTGGGACCACCCTTGGTTCGGGGGTTCCTGCTGGGACCACCCTTGGTTATATGGGTTACCCTTGTACCCATAATCTTTACTCGTTGGACGCGCACCCCCCTTTTGATCCTTTTGTTCACCCTCCGTGTTTTGCTTGAGCCACCTTGGGTTTTTCCTCAAGCGGACACCCCCACTTTGTGGTTTGTCAGGGTGAAAGGTCTGTTTCTTTTCGCCTGTCGGTGGATAGGGAGCTGGTGCTCGCGTCCCTTCCAGTTCCAGCGATTGGGAGTCGGCTCTCGCACTCGTGAACACCTCTACGGGTGTTCTGCATTCCATGCGGGCCTCGAAAACATTTACGGCGCATTGTTTCATTTCCTTGATGGTCTTGTCTCTGAAATTAGCCATCACTTGAACTGACTCTTTTATATCAGGGTGGAGGTTTTTACCGAAAAGGTATTTAAAACCTACGTCGTCCTCCATGCCCGGTTCATTGCGATTACCAAAGAAAGCCTGGAACATTCTCTGGTAATATGCCTGTGGATGCTCCTTCTTACCTTGCACGACCTTCTCGGCATCAGGGTAGCCACCAGGCCCCATGTTTGGAGTGAACTCTCGTATAAGAGTATCACGCAACAGTTTGTAATCTGTTTTTATGGCGTCCGGTTGGCGAACAATGAAGTTATATACAGGCCAGTCTGCGGTGAGCCTGATCAGCGCAATTTTATCCTCAGCAGTAGCATTTGGAAAATTACCCAGCTGGAAATCAAGAGAGTCTAGGTAGTTCTTTGTATAGATTGAACCCAACGGCCCTGGCTCAAAGCGTTGAATGTATCTAGAAAGCTTCTGGAGTTCAGGTATTGGAATAGAAAGTTTAGCATCATTGCTATTCCCATTTACCTGTGATCCATGTGCAGGTGTTGATGTTGAGGACGCAAGTCCCTGCTCCGACTGGCGGGTCTTAACAGGTACGGTGAGCTGTTCTGCATCACCGCGTGGAGGTGGTGGGGGTGGTGGTGTGATGCCTTGAGAATGCTTTGCCACAACATCCACCCACCTCTCCCTTTCTTTAAAGAGGTTTTCTTTAGTTAAGGTCAGTTCCACCTTACTTTCAGTCAATTCTCTGCGTAAACAATCAACTGCAGTTTGTAGCGCTGTGCACTGTTCACTGAGTTTTCTATTTTCCTCGAATTGAGTGCTCTCTTTTAGTTGTTCTTTTAATTTATCATACTCTATTTTCAACATTGTGCACCGGGTGTGGGCTTCTTCTCTTTTTTCCTTGTTCTCTTGTAGATCTTTAGACATCGATTGTACCTGTTGCTGTAATATTTCATTCTCTCTGATAGACTCGTCATATTTTTGTCCTCTGGACCGAATGTTTTCTTCATATGAATGTGTTTGCAACAGTATTTCATTGTTTAAACGTTCAATCTCTGTATTTGTCGTTTTCTTGTATGACACAAACTCTGAAGTGGTACCTTCGTGTTTAGTTTTCTCATCAGCCAGTTTATTTTTTTCATCAGCCAGTTCATCCTCAAGGTCCCCACTCTTATACAGTTCATGGTCCAGTCTGGTCTTCAACAGAAAGGCCAATTTGACAGTACGGTCGGCGCTGAGCTTTTTTCCATCTTTTTTGATTATGCCTGTTGCTAGACTTTCTAACTCTGTGTCCAGAGTCGGGGTGTCCATTGCTGCTACCTCCTCACCATACTTCACGAGTGTTTTCATTAGCAGTTTTAAGGCATTATCAACACAATCTGTGTCCTCTGACTCAGACTCTGAATCCTCCTGCGCTGGGATTTTCTCCTCAACCGGCGCTGGAGTTTGCTCACCATCAGCATCCTCCAAGGATGAGGATGGAACAACTTCATCTGATTGTTTATCCATATTTGTTTTGAGTCTGTAAAAATCAACAAGCTGGTACATGCAGGTGTTATTCGAAAAAGAAATTCGTTATCAAATTAACCTCACTGTTGTAAACGTACACAGAAAAACGTTAAAAATGCTATTTTTAACCAAAAGTGTACAGTGTATGCCAATGCTGTTTAAAATTTTGAATGTGGAAATGCTCTGCTCTCCATCAACTTTTCTTTTTTATTTAATCTGAAAATCAAATAAAAGATGCTTTTTTGAGTGTTATTTTAAATCTCTTCAGTATTTAAAATGAGCATCAATTGTTCGTCTGTACCTCTGTTTTCAAAAATTCTTTATTTAAAATAAACAGGAGTTTTTGTTTGTGTACAGAACAATTTTAAAGCTGGTAATTTTCACCATAAAAAATGCTGACTTTATGATGTGTTGAGAGAAAACTCATCTATTAACGTCCAGCAGGGGGCAGCGTCGCGTATGTTATCACGAAGCGACTGAGTTTAAATCAGTACATGGAAAGAAAACAACCTATTAGGGTTAGTTTTCAGTAAGAACGTGATAATTGCTCGAACCGCTTTCTTGTCAGAGACAAGTTTATGTTGCTAGACAGTGTTGATGGCTTCAGATGAGTGTTTAAGTGTGTGTTCGTGTGTGAACGAGTGTGAACCAGCGAGTGTGACCTGTCACTCAAAGTGCGGCACCTGGAAGTGACGACAAAAATGGGCGGGCCAACGCAGCGTGCGTAGCGCGTCACCAGCTTCAGTGCTTGCGAGGCGGAGCTCGCTACAACATACGTGGCGTCAACAAATCAATCACAGCGTCAGTAGTTCATTCTACAAGCATACATGGCGAATGTAGATCCTTACCTTCGACCAATGTCGTGCCGGAAATGACGACAAAGTGGGCTGGTCGCAACGGCGTGCGACGTGATTGACAGCTCACAACAGCGAATCAGCGTTCGCCACAAGAGTGATTGACAGCACACAACAGCGAATCAGCGTTCGCTACAAGAGTGATTCACAGCACTCGTATCATCCAATCACAGCTCATAAACGGACATGAGACACGTCTTCTTAACGTTAGCTTAGCACAACAGAATACAACTTCATAGACTCTTAAAAACAACTCAAACGCTACAATTTAACTTCCCAAAATGCTGAAACATGCGGCGCACATCTAGACAGGCCAACTTAGTTACGCTCAGTAACCCAGCACTGCAGCTGTTGAACAACACGGACTCTCACGGAGTCACTCCAGGTCGGTTCCGGTCCACGTTAGAGGAGCAGAAAACTCGGGTCAGAACCCATTAACCGACACGTTCTAACAGTATATGCTGCTTCGACCTTCTTTAAAATGTAAAAATACCACAACAGCAATCTTGTAGATGTTAAATTAGCTTCCAGGGCAGGCAGTTTGACTCGGCGATCAAACAACAAAGTTCTGTACCGGAGTGTGTGCTTGAACTGGGTCGAAGCCGAACCAGAACTCCCACAGACCACGGCTGACAAAAACTTCACCTGAATGCTTCCAACAGCGCTTGCAGTGTTGAAACGAATAACAATCCCTCAGCCTCAAATGATAAAAACACGCAGAATCTGCCTGCTTTGAACACTTCCAGCCAAAATTATTATCCTCAGAGTTTAAAACTTGGATCCTTTTATGCAAACATGACGTTACAAGTTCATGACTGAGACCACAGATTTATCAATAAACTTTTAGAAGCCGATACGAGGCCACCAGATGTAAAGGGGTTAAAGGGGGGGTCAGTTTAATACTGACCTCCTTTTTACCTTAATTAATTTACTTATTCAGATTGAATAGTAAATTCACGGATTCTCTTCTTTTTCAGTTTATTCAATATTTCTGTGATCTTTATGATGGATAAATAAACAGAGCCATTAAGTGACAAAGACGTTAACTTAGTTTGATATGTCAAAGAGACACTATCATTTATTTAGAATAAATCAACTAAATTAACACCATTACACTTGATTGACATGATTTCACTTTCTTTCAATTTAAAACGTCAGCACACTTAAATTCAACACAACAGACATAAATATTGGATGTTAACATATTTAGTCTGTGGGCTCTTTTAGCTTAAAAATATAGTTTCCAGCTTAGATAGAGAGGGGAAAGAGTAGGAGGAATAAGAGGTTGGAGAGATTAAGTTATTTATCTCGAGTGTAACCAGAGATGACACATTCCATCCGACTTCGGCTAAATCCCAGGTACGTTTGTAAACCGCTCTTTACCTTTTGACGATGCGTCTGATAAAGATATTGCCAGCCTCCCAGGTGCACGGAGTCCTTCCGGCCCTCGTACGTCTGAACTGGTCGTTTACTTCCAACGTCTCCTCGGATCCGCGTCAGCCGTCAGAAACATGTGGCAGCTTCTGGCTGACTTCAAGACGAGATGTTTCTCAAAGGAAGTTCATTAAGAACTTTGGAGCTTTTGCTCGGGGAACTGGATGGAGACGTCCATCAGTTCTAGCTGACAAGTTAGTCTTTGGCTCTTGACCAAGCTTGACCAGCTGCAAGGCAGAGAGCTTTCAGGTCTCCGTCCATTCAAACTCTTTGTCCATTCAAAGACTGAAGCGTTTCCGCACAGTTAGAACTTAAAAGCAGGAACACAGAGAGGAGTTCACTTGCTTTATCAAACCCAAGGTTACAAGCCAGCAGCAGAGAGAAATGTTTAGGAAAAAAGACAGATAACGCTGGAGCCCTGCTCATCAGACTGTCTCTGAGTTTCTAAACAAAACCGTCCGGTCTCTGTGACCCGAAGGCTTCACCTTTAAACACAGCAGTGAAGACAGTAATTAACACATTTCAGAATAACACAGCATAAAAGCACATATCATGAAAATGAGAAAAGTTATTCTTGATTACATTAGAATAAAATCAAGATATAGAAATAGTCTCTTTTAGTGACTATATGTCCTCAGATTATAACTAATGGAATAATTGTGTTAAATGTCCTGCTTTACTGAGAGGTCAGTAAAGGTCATCACTGGACAGTTCAAAAGTACACAGGTGTCTTAAAAGTGGACAAGGTCATGTCCACTACACTCACATGGAAACCTGTCTGTCAGCTCGGTTTCAGTAATGACAATGGAAGAGCTGGTTTTCTTCACATGGCCAAACTTCAAGGATTTTCTTCCTGTTCAAATTACATTTTTCTACATATTGATGAGTGATCAGTCACAATCATCTGTTCACCCTCAGTCCATGTCAGCTTCTCTGTAGCCCTTCATTTTTGGTTAATGTCTTTTAGCTTGGTGACAACCACTGATTTCTTTTTCTGCCCAATTTGGCACTTCCCATGTTTCTTTCCTCCTCCTTGACGTCCTTCACATTTTGTCTATACTGTCTGCAGAGTCCACACAAAGCTGAATGAGAACAGCCAACACATTTTGCCACATTTCAAGCTGAATCTTGAAAAGTTTCAAGTTATCCATTGTTTAAAATACTGTAACAGTTTTCTTGTTGAGACCATGGTTTTCAGAAAGATATCACAGCACATTAAGCTCAAGAAGAACTCTTTAACTGTGGGCTCATTTTAAACATTTAGACATTAGTATGCATTTATTAATAAACAATCATGAGGAGTCCATATTTTTTCTTCCACTTAATCTGGACAAAATCGGTCAAAAATCGCAACATGACACACACATATCTATATCTATATCTATATCTCTATCTATATCTCTATCTATCTATCTATCTATCTATCTATCTATATTATATATATATATATTAATCTGGTTCAAAGAGTCAGAATGCTCTGCTGTTAGGTTTAAAAAGCAGTGTCATATCTGTGTTTTTTATATCTACATTGAATGAGGATGTAATCTGAAAGTAATGCGAATATTCTTTGGTTGACACAAAGACAGAGTTTCTGCAGACAAACGCTTCACACAAGTTCAATAGAGAGTCTAGATTAATTCTTGTCAGAAATCTGCATTATCTCAGATCAGCAAGTCACACAACCAGACTGCACTCACCATGATATAGTGCCTCTGCATTTCTGTCTTCTCACTGGCCAGCTTCTCACATTCTAGCTTCAGGCTGCACAATAATAACAAAACAGACACACAAATTGTGTTGTTTAAAGGTATCGTAAAATAAAGTCCAATTATCATAAAACACATAATGAAGAATCACTCACGGCTCTGTAAAGTTACAATTATATATTACTGTATGGTGGTAGGGCTGAACCTTCTGTTAAGAGTGTAGGCAACAGAAAAAAATGCCTTTGTGATAGAAAAAACTATCACGGTGTTTTCAAAACTGAATGCAATTCTGCATTGTGTTATTCTTTGATACATCTGTTCATTGTTGTGTTAAAAAAAAAAAGCAAACCATCTAGGGCTACAATGCTGCAAGGGGGCTATCAACCTCAAGAAAAACTATTAAATTGTCTTTGTAAATCAAGGAGGAATTGTTAGAGCCTGGAATTGTTAGAGCCTACGTTTATGATTATTAACCTTTAACACTAGCACTACCACATGTGAGCCATTTGGATATTCTAACTATACTTCCCATGGGAGTTAGTCAAATGGCTCATTGAATTAGCATTTTTGCAGCCATTGGTATGTATATGAGGCCATTCTGTTGGTGTGGATGAGGCCTTGGGGGCATAATTATATATCAGAGTCAGAGAGTCAGAGAGTCTTTATTGTCATTTGCACCGCATGTGGTACATGTGATGAAAACGAGATTATGTACACAGGGTTGTGTATATAAATATATAAATATATATATATATATATATATATATATATATATATATATATATATATATATATATATATATATATATATATATATATATATATATATATATATATATATATATATATATATATATATATATATATATATATATATATATATATATATATAATATATATATATATATATATATATATATATATATATATATATATATATATATATATATATATATATATATATATATATATATATATATATATATATATATATATATATATATATATATATATATGTATATATATATATATATATATATATATATATATATATATATATATATATATATATATATATATATATATATAATATATATATATATATATATATATATACAGGTTGGAGGTTCGAATCCCGGTTACTCACACCATGTGTCGTTGTGTCCCTGAGCAAGACACTTAACCCCGAGTTGCTCCCGGTAGGACTGGAAGGCGCCTTGCATGGCAGTCGCCGCTACCGGTGTATGAATGTGTGTATGAATGGGTGGATGGTTGGTATTGTAAAGCGCTTTGGGGCCCCTCACAGGGGGCTGGAAAGCGCTATATAAATAAGCTCCATTTACCATATATATATATATATATATATATATATATATATATATATATATATATATATATATATATATATATATATATATATATATATATATATATATATATATATATATATATATATATATATATATATATATATA
>JBBPBX010047723.1:0-10146 GCA_038048925.1 Garcialebias charrua | reverse complement strand
CATGATAATAGTTGTTTATATAAAGTCTGACGTGTTATTTTATTTTTATTTTTTGTGTTGAAAGACAGACTTTTGTCTAAAGTACTGCCAAGTTATTATCCTAATTTCTCTTTTGGGTAGCCAAAAATAGAACTATGTATTTCATTGATGAACATGTTGAGGAACATACATTAAGATTTTTTTTCTTTAAATTAATGTTTAAAAGTTATCAAGCCTGCACAGCCTACATTCAGTGAATGATGATGATCTACGTTTGTCCTTGATGTTGAACAGCAAATGTTATGTTTGTTTTGTATTTGTTTATGATGATGATGGGATTCTTGTAAAAAGTTCTGAAGTTTCACCTGAAATCATAAAATAATACCATATTTAGCTCAGCAAAAGGTTGTACAAATCATTCAACTTAAAATAAAGACCCAAATTTGAAACATATACAATAGGAGCAATTTGAGGAGAAAATTTTAAGACAAGTACAACATAATTATTATCAACTACCAAACTGAGTCTGCCAGGTCCCTGGTGGGGGCCTCAGAATTCAAAGACAATTTAGAATTATTAACAAAGCTTCTGGCATATTCTCTATTTTCAGCCCCCCATCTTCCCAATTATCGTTCTGCGGTGGGGCTCCCTTTTGATGGTAACCTGTTCTCGTCAGACATCAGATTGCCTGAGCTAGACTTCAGTTTTGGTCCAGCTCTGTGATAAATGCTCCTTCATGTGTTCCTGACAACACAATTCAATTCAGTTTATTTATATAGCCCCAAGTCACAAGAAGTCATCTAAGAGCACTGAACAGAAACATTCCTATACTTAGAAAGTAAGTTATTAACATTATTTATCTGAGGAGCAGACTGCTTTAAATATAACTTCATCACAGACTCTCATCCTGAGCAAGCATAAAGGCAACAGTGGAAAGGAAAAACTCCCTCATGAGGAAGAAACCTTTAGCAGAACCAGGCTCAGGACAAGCGAACATCTGCTTCAACCGGTTAGGTTTGAGAGGAGTAGGAGGAACAGATACACAATGGCAAGTCGAGAATCACATATATAGTTTCAGAAATAGTTTCAAATGCAAACTACTTATTTGTATGCATTTGTAATTATTCATTTTTTTTTTAAATTGGTAAATTTGTCATCCAGTACTCTAAGTATATAGCAGCATAACAATCCAACTCTAAATATAGGATTAATCAAAAAGGAAAGTCTTAAACCCAGTCTTAAAACTGGACACTAGCTATGTTTACACGTACAAAATTATTTGACCGGATCAAACTGTTTTCAGATTAAATCATTCAAATGTATTGTTTACATGGGCACAATCCGTTCACAACTATTCAGAATAGAAGTACTGGCATGTGCAGAGTGGTAAACTTTCCCTAAAAAATAAAAAATAAAAACATAGAAGAAGAAGTTCTACTTCCGGGATGAAAAACCTGAGTGCCCAAAATGGACCTGCGCCAGGTTTTAATGACGGTGGAGCCTTTACTGCACTCCCTGACTGAGCTTCAGGTGATACAGATCATTTTGAGCTCTTTCAATGTTTCTAGTAGAAATGTTGTGTCGCTCACCGACCAGTTTTGCTTCCCTGACATGCTAATATTATTAGCATTTAGCCAGGCAGAAATGTGCCAGGTAGACAGGTCGCACATGCGTAGTCAGGTCAGTTTTCCACAATCTGAAAAACATGAACAGATTAGGTGCACACTGTTCAGATTATGAATCGGCATAAACCACCTGTCCCATTCTGATTACATGTTCTTTCGGATTGAGCTGAATAAACAAAAAATAATCAGAATGGGGCGTTTACATGACACATTTTTATTGTGAATCGCCTTTTAATCCAATTACGTATATCCATGTAAACATAGCTACTGTGTAAACCTCACAAAAAGAAACTGGAAGTTGTTTCCACAAGAGCGGAGCCTGATAATTGAATGATCTTCTTCTCATTCTGCTTTTAGAAACTCTAGGAACCACAAGTAAGCCTGCAGTTTGAGAGCAAAGTGCTCTGTTAGGAAAATATGGAATAATAAGATCAGTAATATAAGAAAATAATAATCATCATCATCATTTATTATCATGTCCAGAGGACCAGACCTATCTTTTTTAGAATACTCATTATATTTAAAAGCACCTTTCAGGACACCCAAGCACGTCACAGCAAGAAACATGTCACAGAGATTGTGTAAAAACAAACAACAAGCACAATGCAAACATCAGCAGGAACAAATTGAAATATAAAATAAATAAAGAATATAAAATACAAAAGAATATAAAATGATAAGCGAGTCTAAAGAGATGTGTTTTCAGAGCAGTCTTTAATAGAGAAAGAGAGCTGGTGTTTTGAAGGTCTGGCGGTAGAGCGTTCCAGGGGTGAGGGGCAGAGCAGGTGAAGGCCCTGCTCCCCAGTGGTGTCAAAAGTATTCACATTCATTACTCAAGTAGAAGTATAGATACTGGGATTTAAAATTACTTCTGTAGAAGTAGAAGTATCAACTCTAGCTTTTTACTCAAGTAAAAGTAAAAAAGTACTGGTTTCAAAACTACTTAAAAGTATAAAAGTAAAAGTAGCGTAAGAAAAAGCAACAACAAAGACAAATGCTTAGGCCGCACCACACATACTATTGTATACAACCCCACCTCCCCCACAAAAATCATTTTTTTAGACTAGATTATATTATATTGTTAATGTTGAAAAACTAGGGGTGCACTAAGCTACCTGTCTTAACTGCATATATGCCCATTGAAAATAGACACATTTAAATGCAAATTTAAATATATTAAAATAACCATACTGTATAGGGGTATTATTGAGCATTTGCCTGCAGTGTGAACGTAGTCTATGAAGTAAAACTTTGTTAAGTTCAGTGAAAACTCTGACAGAAAGAAAATATGTTTTAAATCTGAATAAAAAAGAGAAACAATGTTAGCAAGCAAACCCAGAGCATGTAGCTAGTTCCATGGCTAGTACCTCCTAACCATAGAAAACATTATACAACATTAGTATGTTACTAGGTCACTAGAAGTCAGTAATCAACTGACTGATTTAAAAAAAAAACTTTCAGCTTACCTCAATATTAGGCATGTAACGAGATCTCGTTGTACGAGATCTCGCGATATTAAACTCCCGCGATATCTCTCGTTGAGAGGTAACGTTGTCTCGCGAGACGCTAATGCTAGCGCTAGCAGAGCCCCTAGCAAGTCAGCGTCACGGACAGCATGGCTTCGCCGGATGAAGTTGCTATAGAAGACGCCCCAACTACTGATGGAGGGTCCCGGTGCCGCAGACGCTTCTACATTGACATGGAGGGTCCCGGCGCTGCCGACGCTGCCCCGGATAAAGGCACACGCGTAAACACCGGCGTGACCGGTGTTGCCAGATAGAGTCCCACCCACCCAAAGCACTCTTTACCCGCAAAAGTGAGAAGGAAAATCGCGGTGAACCGCCCAATCTGGCAACACTGGTGAGTGACGGCTGCGATATTTATGTTCAATTTTTGGAAAGTCCTGCGTGAATATCTACAGGTAGTCCCCGACTTACGAGCGCTCTGACCTACGAGGTTCCGGACTTACGAGCTGGCAAATTTTTGGAAAAAACGCAAAAAATACCAAGTTTTTCTGTGTTTTTTCACCACAGTTCGTTAGCTAAACATGTGGACACACGTTTCCGATCATTTTTATGCACTCGTAAGCAGTTTTTCGATGAAAAACGAGTGTTTGTAGTCGCGCTAGCAAAACCGTTCCAACTTACGAGCGAAATTCCGGACTTACGAGACACGTGGCGGCCGTTCCGAATTACGAGATTTCCATGTTACGAGCAACTCGTAACGGAACTCGCTCGTAAGTCGGGGACTACCTGTATATTCTACAAAAAAAACGGCAAATGAAAGAAAAGTAACGAGGCTATTTTTAAAAAGTAAGGAGTAGAAAGTACCAGTAATTGCGTGAAAATGTAAGAAGTAGAAGTATAAAGTGGGCTGAAAAATAATTACTTTACTAAAGTATAGATAACTAAAATTTGTACTTAAGTAAAGTAACGAAGTATTTATACTTCGTTACTTGACACCTCTGCTGCTCCCCATGGTGGAGAGGCGGGCAGAGGGTACATGGAGATGTAGCAAAGAGGAGGATCTGAGAGAGGGTGATGGGATGGAGATTTGTAGGAGGTCAGATAGATAAGGAGGGGCAAGGTTGTGGATAGATTTGAACGTGAGAACTAGAATTTTGAAGATGATGCGTGATTTAACCGGGAGCCAGTGGAGCTGCTGCAGGACAGGAGTGATGTGTTTATAGGAGGTTTGAGTTATGACATGGGCAGCTGAGTTCTGGACCATGTGTAGCTTGTGGAGAGATTTGTTAGGGAGGCCATAGAGAAGGGCAGTGGTGGGCAACGCTAATGAAAAAATTAGTTCCACAACTTCTAAAACGCTTATTATTTTTTTTAGGTCCACAATTTCAAAAGCACAAATGTCTTGTGAAAATTAGGGGAAGCTAATTTAAACCGCTATTTATATTCAATATTGTTTCAAAAAACAAATAGTAATTTATTTTTGTTGCGCAACCGAAAAATAAATTAAACCAATTCCAAAATTCTATAGGCAGTCAACAGATTTAATGAAAAGTAACTAAAATGATCCTAAGAGGATGAAATTACAAAAATCAAAGGATTTATTTAATACTTTACGTACATATATTCTATTCGGCCACGAAATTAACAAAAAAGAGAATGATCTTTAATCCCTAACACCACTTTTAAATCTCAAATACACGGGCGTCTCGCCACCGCATTTATACATAAAAAGCAACCCAAATACATAAAACTAACGACTCACCGTCGCGTGGTGGACACAGAACACACAATAGAATCCTCCGGCCGCGTTAATTTGGCTTGAAACAGCGGGGTTCTCTGCGGATTTATGAAAAGACCCAGCGCACCAGCTAGCCATAATCGTTAGCATCCGAGTTCACCTCTGACCCGGAAGATGTCAAGATGGAATAGTCCATTTTTAGTAGGGGGGGATACAGAAATCGACCGGTTTTTGTATTGCGTTTTTTTAATGATTGTTTTCATCGTAACTATAATTATTTTTATGTTAAATGTACATTAACAAGCAGCAGCAATGTTAGTAGGTGACTGGCCGGGGCGGGCCATTCATTTGCCTACATGGTAGAATAGATCCACGTCTGTTCACCCCTCTGCTCCCTCCCCCCCTCCGACCCTCCTCTGCTCCCTCACCAAGGGGGGAAAAGTAAACAATTCAGTTACGGAGCCAGCATAAGAGCCTGTAAATAAGTTTTTTTTTTTTTACTGATAGATAATTAGTTATTAGCGGTACTGCATTTTAAATAAAAATAGCACAAATCCGCTTATGAATTATAAAAGTTAGTAACTCCGCTGTAACGCTGATAAAAATGTTTAGGTATGCTATAAGCGGATTAGCGGTCCATAGCGAATTGGTGCCCACCTTTGGAGAAGGGAGTTGCAGTAATCGATACGGGAAGTCACAAGACTGTGCACAAGGATGGCTGTGGAGCAGGGTGTGAGAGAAGGACGGAGACGCTTAATATTTCGGAGGTGTAAATAGGCAGACAGAGTAACATTGTTGATGTGTGAAGTGAAGGAGAGAGTGGTGTCGAGGATGATACCGATACTCTTGACCTGAGGGGAGGGAGATAGCAGAGAGTTGTTAAGGGGGATGAGAAGATGTTCTGATTTTGAAATAGAGTTTTTAGTATCAACAAGAATGATTTCTGTTTTGTTACTGTTTAGTTGAAGGAAATTGTTAGAAAACCAGTGATTTAGCTCATTGAGACTGTCGGTGAGGATGGAGGGAGGGTGGGTGGAGTTTGGTTTTCTTGACAAGTAGAGCTGTGTGTCATCAGCATAACAGTGGAAATGGACGTCATATTTCCGGAAGATATGACTTAGAGGAAGGAGGTAATTGATGAAGAGGAGGGGTCCGAGGACAGAGCCTTGGGGGACACCCGTGGAGACGGGGGAAGACTGTGAATGGAAGGATTTAATCAAGATGGAGCTAGGTTGTTCAGGGCTTTGTAGGTTAGAAGTAAGATTTTGAATTTAGTTCTAAATTTGACAGGGAGCCAATGGAGAGAACCTAAAATGTCCTATTCTCAAAGTTGGACAAGTTTTGAAGAGAGAAGAGAAAATGTATTTTCACAGTGTCTTAGGTCTTAATGAAGTATATACACTCCTTAATCCTGCAGGAACTTCATACAGTGTCAAGGAGGAATCACATTTGGAATAATAGGATAATTATATTAGGTGGTGTATTTCTGGGCTGGAAGTGCTATGGTCTTGCCTTTCTGAGGCTGCAGGTTAGAGCCAAGGATGCATCAGGAAGGGTCTAAAACAACTGCCAAATAATTCATGTAAGTTCAGTCACTGCGGCGATCACTGCTTATCATCCAAAAATAATAATAATAATAATATTACAGCTACATTATTGGGTTGTAAGTAGATAATAAGTATTCATAAGGAAATCTCCTGAATGTCTTACACAGTTTTTTTTTTTTTTTTGCGTGAGTCAAAGATGGTTGTGGCTGCTTCTCTTGAGTTTTGAAAATGCTCAAAAAAGTTGTTTCCAAACAAATTTGACTTTCATTGGAGGTATCTCCAATGTGTCTCAAAGGCACCAGATCTGCATTTTGACATCTGCCTGGAAGCTACTGTGATAGAAAAATCTCGAAAATATCCAGATCAAAAAAACATGCTCATGATAATATTGTAGGATTCATAGGTTTTCTGTCATAATCACTTTTCCAATAGCTGATAACCATCCAATCAATCAACCTTTCCACACATGCACCTGATCCTGATGACTAATTTTCAAAATGCTTAAGGACTTTTCAGTCATTCATCCAACGTTGGAACATTAGGATACCTTCTGGTAACTTATGCCGGGTTCCCACCAAACGCGTTTCGGGCGGCCGACGCTGCCACTTTACATGCAAAGTCTATGTGGAGGAGCGGCGCCTCGCGGCGAGGCGTGACGCGGGGCGTCTTGAGCAGTCCGAGCAGCGCACGTCCAAAGCAGCCGAGGCGGTGAACAGCCAAAGTTCATTCATTTGAACTTTGGCTGCTCGACGCGTTGCAGCAACCAATCGGGAGAGCTTCTGCTATGTGATGACGCAACAACGACGGGACTTTTTTTGGACTTTTTAAACCTACCCCAACGAGCCTCCATGAAGAAACCAGCCTCCGGTAAGAAACTTGGCATTTTTACAGTTGCCGCTGTACGCTCGAGCGTACGATCACCCCAAACATAAAAAAATAAAAAATAAAAAACGTTTTAATCTCAACAAAGACTTTCGGAGCTGCAGTTCGGCTCGTAGAAAACCCACTCAAGTAGTAACGAGGCTCACGTACAGCTGATTTGATCTGCCTGGTGTACAAAAACAACCGGAAAAGGAGCCAGACGCTGCTCCCACTGCACGTCTGCAGACGCGTTCGGTGTGAACAGACATCTGTTGACAAGCAGCAAACACGGTGCGTTGGGAGCGTTTTGACGCGTTTGGTGGGAACCCGGCATTAAGTAACAGCCAGAAAACTCCATCCATCCATCCATTCTCTTCCGCTTATCCGGGGTCGGGTCGCGGGGGTAGCAGCCTAAGTAGGGAGGCCCAGAATTCCCTTTCCCCGGCCACTTGGGCCAGCTCCTCCGGGGTAATCCCAAGGCGTTCCCAGGCCAGCCGAGAAACATAGTCCCTCCAACGTGTCATGGGTCTTCCTCTGGGTCTCCTCCCGCTGGGACATGCCCAGAACACCTCACCAGGGAGGCGTCCAGGAGGCATCCTAACCAGATGCCCAAGCCACCTCAACTGGCTCCTCTCGATGGAGAGAAGCAACGCCTCTACTCTGAGTCCCTCCCGGATGACTGAGCTTCTCACCCTATCTCTAATGGAGAGTCCAAACACTCTGTGGAGAAAACTAATTTCAGCCGCTTGTATCCGAGATCTCGTTCTTTCAGTCACAACCCGAAGTTCATGACCATAGATGATGGTGGGAACGTAGATCAATCGGTAAATTGAGAGCTTTGCCTTTTGACTCAGCTCTCTCTTCACCACGACAGACCGGTACAGCGCCCGCTTTACTGCCGATGCTGCACCTATCCGCTTATCGATCTCACGCTTCAGTTTTCATTCATTCGTGAACAAGACCCCGAGATACTTAAACTCCTCCACTTGGGGCAGGGCCTCCTCCCAGACCCGGAGAGGGCACTCTACCCTTTTCCGGCTCAAGTCCATGGCCTTGGATTTGGAGGAACTGATCCTCATCCCGGCCGCGTCACACTCGGCTACAAACCGCTCCAGTGAAAGCTGTAGATCACGATCTGATGAAGCCAATAGGACCACGTCATCTGCAAAAATCAGAGAAGCAATCCTAAGACCACCAAAACAGATCCCATCAACACCTTGGCTGCGCCTAGAAAATCTGTCCATAAAAGTTATGAACAGAATCAGTGACAAAGGGCAACTTTGGCGGAGTCCAACTCTAACTGGAAACGAGCCTGACTTACTGTCGGCAATGCGGACCAAGCTCTAACACCGGTCGTACAGGGACATAACAGCCCGTATCAAAGGGCCTGGTACCCCATACTCCCGGAGTACCCCCACAGAACCCCCGAGGGATGCGGTCGAATGCCTTCTCCAAGTCACAAAGCACATGTAAACTGGTTGGGCAAACTCCCACGCACCCTCCAGGACCCTGCTGAGGGTGTAGAGCTGGTCCAGTGTTCCACGACCAGGACGAAAACCACACTGCTCCTCCTGAATCCGAGGTTCGACTATCCGATGGACCCTCCTCTCCAGAACCCCTGAATAGACCTTACCAGGGAGGCTTAAGAGTGTGATCCCCCTATAGTTGGAACACACCCTACGGTCCCCCTTTTTGAATAGGGGAACCACCACCCCAGTCTGCCAATCCAAGGGAACTGCCCCCGATGTCCACGCAATATTGCAGAGTCGCGTAAGCCAACACAACCCCACAACATCCAGAGCCCTAAGGAACTCCGGGCGAATCTCATCCACCCCATGGGGCCCAGCCACCGAGGAGCTTTTTAACCACCTTGGTGACCTCAGCACCAGAGATTGGAGAGCCCAAACCAAAGTCCCCAGGCTCTGCTTCCTCAGTGGAAGACGTCCCATTGGGATTGAGGAGGTCTTTGAAGTTTTCTGCACACCGACTCATGACATCCCGAGTTGAGATCAGTAGCACGCCACCCCTACAATAAATAGTGATGGTGGCGTACCACTTTCCCCCCTGAGATGTCGAATGATGGACCAGAATAGTCTTAAAGCTGTACGGAAGTCATTCTCCATGGCCTCTCTGAACTCCTCCCATGCCCAAGTTTTTGCCTCAGCAACCACCCAAGCTGCATGCCGTTTGAACTGCCGGTACCCATCAGCTGCTTCCAGTGTCCCACAGGCCAAAAAGGCTCAATAGGACTCCTTCTTCAGCCTGACAGCATCCCTTACCACCGGTGTCCACCACCAGGTTTGAGGTTTGCCGCCACAACAGGCACCAACAACCTTGCGGCCACAGCTCCGATAAGCCGCCTTGAAAATAGAGGCACGGAACATGGCCCACTCAGACTCAATGTCCCCTGCCTCCCTTGGAAAGTGGTCAAAGCTCTCTCGGAGGTGGGCGTTAAAGCTCTGACTTATGGGAGACTCTGCCAGACATTCCCAGGAGACTCTCACAATACGTTTGGGTCTGTCAGGTCTGACCGGCATCCTCCCGACCATCGGAGCCGATTCACCACTAGGTAGTGGTCAGTTGACAGCTCCGCCCCTCTCTTCACCTGAGTGTCCAAGACATGCGGCCTTAGATCAGATGAGACAACAACAAAAGTCGATCATCGAACTGCGACCTAGGGTGTCCTGGTGCCGAGAGCACATATGGACACCCTTATGCTTGAACATGGTGTTCGCTATGGACAATCCATGACGAGCACAGAAGTCCAATAACAGAACACCACTCGGGTTCAGATCGGGGGGCGTTCTTTCCAACCACACCCCTCCAGGTCTCCCTGTCATTGCCCACATGAGCGTTGAAGTCCCCCAGTAGAACAAGGGAGTCCCAAGGAGGTGCACTCTCCAATACCCCCTCCAAGGACTCCAAAAAGG
>JBBPBX010047722.1:0-26037 GCA_038048925.1 Garcialebias charrua | reverse complement strand
TTAAATATTTGACTGTGTTATTGTGTTTATAATTTGACCATGTTTGAGCCCTGGCTGTCAAATTACTTGGTCTGGCGATAAAAATTTCAGTACAATCTATGATACATCGACATTTTTTAAATTTACGCTTAAAGAATTTGGGCATGTTTTTAAGTATGGCACCTTTTGTTGGCCATTTAATGAGCGGCTTGAGGATCACGGCCATTACAGGTATCCAAGTTCTGCAAATATTTGAAATGGTGGTTTTTGATACATTGAATCTGTATGCCAAGTCAACGTTACTTAGGCCTAACCTTAATTTCATCAGAACAACTAATAAGTGATCCTCAACACTAAGTTTTTGACAGATTTGGTCTACACTGCCAGTTATTTTTTTAAGTACACATTGGAAGATGACAGATGTAAGTCCTGTGAGAAAAATGAGTTGTGTAAAGTTGCACTTAACAGTTGAATAAGAAAACTGAGATCCTTCCAGTTTATGTTTTAACTTTTGATGTTCAGCCTGCAGCGTGTCAAACTCCTGACGCAGGTGGGCATATTCATTCTGAAGTTGACAGTGCCTCAGGTTCAGTTCATCATATTCAGTCCTTCGGACGACATCTTCTTGTGCTGAAAGTTATGAAAAGAAACGTTAAGCAAATGCACCGAAAAGCAGGAAGCAACACTTTATGCTCTGTGACACAGAACGTGCCTGTGCTGTGACTTGTGTCTTCTTTTTTAGCTGATTAATTTTGAACAAAAGTCGGCTGTACACGATTGTGGGGTCAAAACTGCAATTAAAACAATCGGGTTTGAATAACATATGAGCAGAATGTTGGACGACACCCCTAGTATTTTAGAGATTTTAAATCTATCTATAATTAATTAATTAATTAATGAAACAATAAATTTATTGAAATATTTCTTAGATAGGACATAATTGTACCAGGATCATGTTCCAAGTTGGATTGTTGTTGTTGATCTGAAGTGACACTGCCAGGGCTGGGTTGATGTGATGACATGTGCACACCATCATCTCTCCTCTTTTTCCTCTGGTACCTAAAATAAAATTATGTGAAGATGTTGTGAGACACATAGTAAGTAAACATTTACACATCATCTACTTTTACTACAGAGCTGTATTTCAAAGCCTGCACTACACTAAAGTATGCTAAAGACCATGACAACAGAACAGAAAAAAAATAGTAAAGACAGGCCAAAGCTAATTATCCATACCTTTCCATCTTCGCTCGTGCTCCCTGGCTTTTAGTGTACACAAACACAGACGGTACGAAGTCAGGACTTCGATAATCCAACGACATTTCCCCTGAAAATAAAGCACATAGGCATTTGTTTATTAAGAGCTAGCTTATTAGCAACTAGCTTCTAGCCAACTTTCCGACCGAATTTAACACCAATAAACTGCGTGTAGTTTTTAAAAACAATGTTTAATGACAACCAGGGTTTATGGTGAAAGAAAACTAGATGAGTAACCTTACCTGATATAAAATGGGCACCGCATACTCGTGCATTTTTGATAAAGTCCTAGCTTATTAGCAACTAGCTTCTAGCCAACTTTCCGGCCGAATTTAACACCACTAAACTGCGTCTAGTTTTTAAAAACAATGGTTAATGACAACCAGGGTTTATGGTGAAATAAAACTAGATGAGTAACCTTACCTGATATAAAATGGGCACCGCATACTCGTGCGTTTTTGATGATGTCGTCGGTCCAATCCACCCGCTTGATGGCCTGAAGCCACAGCTTCCTTCGGTGGCTTTGAAATGGTCGATTGCCTCGAGGTATGCGGTAGAACTTCAGTCCTTCCTTAGAAGACCTATTTGTACAACCATATACGCAACATCCTGACATTTTGTTGCTGGTGGAGGAAATTAATTAGCTCGATTCACTCCGCAACTTTGTTATGCTTGGAAAAATGCCTGGGTGGGTGGAGTCTTCTGTATCCACGTTGCGCGCGCAGCCGTCCTTGTTTACAAACACTAAATGGGTCTATAGTTTACTGTACTTGAATTTGAACTTGGACTACTGTATCCCTACTTCACGGTTTTTCACTTATCGCAGGGCTTCAGGGTACGGATCCCCCACGATAAATGAGGGACTACTGTATGTGTATATATACTGTGTATTTATACAGGTAGTCCCCGACTTTCGAACAAGTTCCGTACCTACAGGCCGTTCGTAAGTCGAAAATTTGTAAGTCAGATCACATACAAAAAAAATAAAAAATAAAAATAATTTTTTAATAAATAAATAGATGTACAGTACTGTACAGTCACCAAGCACTTAGCCTATCCTAACACAGTTTTTAAAAGATGGAGTGAGTTGAATTGTCTCCCTTTCACATAAAGGGAACTAGCTCCCTTTATGTGAATGGAGCCTGCTAGGGAGGAGGGAGACAATTCAACTCACTCCTTAACTGTGTTAGGATAGGCTAAGTGCTTGGTAACTGTACAGTACTGTACATTTATTTATTTATTATAAAAAAAATATATATATATATATATAAATATATATATATATAAATATATATATATACATACATACATATACAGTATATATATATACATACAGTACATACATACATACATACATACATACAATTCTGTACTACAATTCTGCATATAGTTTTAAATATATTAGTTAACTTATTACAATTCAACTGGTTAATAATATTTGTAAAACCATTTATAGCTATATGGAGTTTACTTGAAATATACTGCATTATGTATGGGACAAACTTATGGAAGATATTTATTATTCCTAACTTTAGCTCTTTAGTGATAGTGTGTCACTCACTCATGTTGTGACCTTGCCGACTAGGGGAACTTCTAAGCAACTGAAGGCCTCTCTCACATTGGCTAATGTTGATGTTCATGAGTCCACCATCAGAATACTGAACGTTTGTAAAACCATTTATAGCTATATACTGTACAGTATCAAGTTTGGTTAAATACACTTCACATTTTGACTGCCTTTAGATTCTCCCTGTTTCACAGGTTTTTAAGACCTCCATTGCAAAAGCCTTCAAAAATCCAAGTTAATTTACTCTTGACTGATTAAAAGTTGTTGGGGTTTTTTTTTGTTGGTAAAGTCATTATAGTAAGTGTGTGTGAGTATCGCTCAATACGTTAGTAACCCTATCACTAAAGAGTAAAATTAGGTGTAATAAATATATTCCCTATGTTTGTCCCATACATAATATGTCAAGTAAATTCAGGAAAGTGTTTTCTGCACAAGGTCAGAAAATTACAGCACTTGCTTCACAATTCATGTCTATAGTTTCAGATGTTTATGTTTTTACCCCTCGTTCCACATCTTTGTATTAGTGTTTCATTGTGTTATAAAATGCAATGGAAATGCAGCTTTGTGTGGACTAAACTTTTTGTCTCCTCCAATCTTTTCTTTTCATTATCATGACATTATTTTCAGAAATCTAAAGCTGCAGACACGGTTATCTTAGTGTAAATTGGAGGGGGAAACAGCTGCTCCTAATGTCAACCTGACAAGATGTCAAGTCGGGCAGGTGTAAACACAAGGCATGTTTGTTAAACTGATGCAGACAGTGGCATTATCAGTGTGGTATCAGAGAGGAATGTGTTTTGAGTGGCAGCAAAGGAAGTCGAAAATTTGAACAGTTAAAATTTGTGTGGTTCAATCGTGTGGACAAAGAATGAGATCAATACAGTACTTATATAGAAGTAGGTTCAAGTTGTAATACAAGATCACTATTGAAATATGTGGCAAATATTGGTGCAGATGCACAAACACACAAATACATTAAAATAAACTTTATTAATCCCAAAGGGAAATTAAGTAATGGATGATACTGCAGTAAAACCATCATCGTCTCTGTACCAAAACTCTGACTCGTCTCTCTCACCACACACTCCTGACCAACAGAAGCATCAGAGCCATTAGTCAACATCTTGTTCTCTCTACAGAGGGAACTTCCCTCATGTCTATATCTGATAATGGTGTGTATCCTTGAAAGTGCCAACTATACACAGACATAAAGCAAAAGAGTTTAAAGGACGGTCGGGTACTAATGTGAAAAATAATACGAGGTGAGCAACTGGTGATTAACAGAACCAGACAACAAAAATCTGTATGTTGGGATAAGCAGAGGGGACACTTCACAAGATGCAAATATAGATTTAGCAGACAAAATTGACTGATCTATAAAGACATAAAGAAGAAGCTGCAGAGGAGAAAGATATGGGTAAAGAAGATCTGGCAGAGAGTGAGCTCCAGCGCATCCAATCAGCACAAGCTGCGACATCTCACACAAACATACACTTAGATCGCAATCACAGAGTGGATCTGAAGAAAACAGAGATAGCACTTCTTCAGAAGATTGCTGAAGGCTTTGAGGATAGAGCAGAGTGTAATCAGCTGCTGAGAAGACAACTGATAGAGCCTCCATCTCTCCACTGTGTCGCACCCTGATACTTGCACGTTAACCACCACTGGCTTTGGCACGAACCGCCAAACCTCCTACACTTTCACTGAGCGCAGAGGTGACACGTGGTTCACAGCCCTGTGAGTGTGTGTACAGCAGAGAGACTAGGAGCCACCAGCAGGGTCTGTCTGACTCCAACTGAACATCAAACTGCAGAAGGTCAGCTGAGTAAATAAGCAGCAGGCAGGAGAGTGGGGGATTAATAGCAGAGAGTGGGTGAGAGGGTGAAAGGTTCATGCGCTGGGGTTTGTGGCCTTCACGCTGCCAACCTTTGATGTAGGCTCACTATGAAGTGCTCACAGGGAAGGGGACAGAGCTCTGAGGGTGGAAACTCTTAGAAGAGCCACACAATGCTCCTCTCACTTCAAGCTGCAGGCCTTCACAGAAAGTAGACAAGGATTATGTGATATATTGGCTGAGCTGAGCTCTGAAAGAGGTTTGAGGAATGTTTTGCTGAGAGAGAAATATCACAGAAGTTTTTGAACGAGATTCTTTGTAGCTAAAAGAAAGGAGCCTCAAAGCTTCTGTGAAAAGGATAATGCCAGTGGACCAGCTTTAATAGGCAGGTTAAAGGTTTGGAGGAAAATGAGCTTTTCTGAAGGAGAACATGAAGGGAAAAAAAACAGCTGTATCAGTTGTCTAAAGAGGCACTAAAAACTTTCAAGTCTGGTATATGTGAAACAGCACACTCACTCATAGAGCTGACAACCATGGGTGGACATAAAAGCAGCCCACCTGTCCAAAAATATTTTCAACATGGAAGGAATACAGTCATGGGAAAAAGAAAGCCTTTTTACAATCCTACAGTTTTACACATAGGGACATGTTAAAAAAAATATCTGGTCTTTTGCAGGTTCTAAAATGATCTGAATCTAACCTCCAATGTACAAAAACACTCTACAGATCCCACCCAGTCATTATTTATTCAACAAAAAACAAAGCCAAACTAGAACAACTGTGTGAAAACATAGGTCCACTCCATGATTCAACAGCGTGTTGAACCTCTTTTAGCAGAAATAACTCCCAGGAGTCATTTTCTCTAGGACTAGTGAAGCCCCTTTCATAAGACGGCTCAGTCCGGGCCTAATGCGTGTTCAGGCCTCCAACGAGCATTCAGAAAAAACACAAAGGCGGATAGGCGAGTAAATTTTACTCGCCTCTGATGCGCCCCTGATCCGCGAGCAGAGGTAGTATCAGATCCGGACCCGAGCCGGGCAGACCCACTTGTGAATGCAACCCGCGGATCCGCGCTCAGAATATGATGATATCAGTGAGCGACCGCAGGATTAATCAACAAGCAGATTTATTAACAAGGGAATATTAAAAATGACACGGAACAGCAACTTGTAAAAGTTAGTTTCGCTCTTTTTTTTCCCTCTCTCTCTCTCTCTCTCTCTCTGAGCAGCGGAGGAGCTGTGTGTGCTGTGTGTGCGCTGGAGGGAGACAGTGCAGCTGTAGATTTATTACTGAGGAAATATTAAAAATGACACGAAACGACAACTTGTAAATAGGGATGGGAACCGAGAACCGGTTCTGTTAGAGAACCGGTTCTTAATAGTCCAATTCCATGGAATTGTAGGATGCTTATCTTAACGATTCAGCTTATCGGTTCTACAGACTCCTGGTGGTGACGTATTTAAGCGCTGACATCACAGACATGCGCCGCGCCCGAGTGGTGGTGGCGTGGTGGTGTCTATATAAGATATCTATGGTGTTCAAAATGGCGTCGCGGAGGAAGCGATCAAGCGTTTGGCTTCATTTCACGAAAAAAGATGAGACCAGGGCTACTTGTAACGCATGCAACGCGTCCATTACGATAAAGGGAGGAAATACGTCGAACATGCAGAAGCATTTCGCCACTCAGCATGCGGTGACTTTGAAGAAATGTACCGTTTTTAACACGCTGCTTGGAGGAGAAGTGGAGAGAAAGCGTCCACCTCCGTTGTTACAGCAGGTAACGTCAAATTCTTTCACTTGTTACCTTTTAGCTATACTGCTTCCACTGTATTTTATAAATAATCTCCCTCTCCTGTAACATTTAGTTGACGAGGATTGCCGGAGTCTGGCTGGGTCTGAGTCTAGTGTTAGCACGAGTGGAGCTAGCACACCAACGTTAGCTTCTCCTTTCATGGAAGCAGGGAGAAATAAAATGAAATGACTGAGGCAAGAACAAACGAATGTCATCGATCTGTTACCAGATTTGTGGTGAAAGGTTTGCACCCTTTTACAACAGTGGAAGCACGTGAATTTCGGTAAGAAAATATTTAAATGATAAATATCAAATTGTAAGTTGTCAGTTTAACAAGTTCAGTTCTGTTTCTGTTTCTATTCCGACCTGTGGCCAGATACTTCCCATCCTCCAGAAGCTGGAAAAACATTACACCGTGCAGGCAGATGACTCTGCTTTCAGCAGGAGTATTAAAGAAAACATCTGGAATGATCTTTCCAAACGTTACAAAGTAAATTTGTTAAATAATGACTAGTAATAATAATTTACACCAAACTTAGTAAACTATCTTCCCTTTCCCTAAATTTTGTTTTCCTCCATTTTAAATTTCAGGATGACTGTATCCAAGCGTTCCTTGAAGAAGCGACTGTTATCGACCCCAGATTTAAATCCATGTTGATTGATGATGAGAATAACATCTGGGACAGGATCAGGGCAGCTGTTGTGGCAGAAAACACTCAAGCAGCCTCAGCAACAACAGCAGAGGTATTTGAATTACACACTAAATAAGTGTGAAAGCAGATATGTTAATTTTTCTGAACAAAAATTACTAGTTTGTTTTGAAGTTTTATTGTTTATTAGGAAATTCCTAATAAACAATAAAACCATCAAATAGGAATACTACATATATTTTTGGTTTTGGTCAAAGATCATTAAATTCTTTATGAACACAAATGGTTTACTATATTTTATTACCCAAATGAGAATTGATAACAGAATTGATAAGGAATTGAATCGATAAATGACATCAATAAAGGCATCGATATTGATAATTTCTTATCAATTCCCATCACTACTTGTAAACGTTTGTCCCACAATAAATACGTTGCGGTCCAGTTCAGCTCAGCTCCACGCCTCTTTTGGATCCGCGCTGCGGGTTCATTTATGAACACGTTTATGTGAGCGGGACCTGCCCGCCTTCAACTGTGGTCTTATGAATGACTCGGGGAGGATTAAAGCCGGACTGGTCTGTGCGGCAATTGCGCGGATTTGACTTATGAAAGGGGCTTAGTTCCCCCTCCTCTCTGTATTTGGACTCATTATTGTTCGTGATGCGTCCCACTACTGCTGTGTCGTCTGCATGGAAGCTGAGATGTCTAGCCAAGCAGTCATATGTCAGTAGAGGGAGCAAGAGAGGGCTCAGTACGCAGCCCTGGGGCAAGCCTGTGCTGAGGGTGATGGAGGAGGAGACAGAGTTGTGGATCCTGACAGTCTGAGGTCTGTTGGCCAGGAAGTCCAGAATCCCCTCGTGTTGGCCTTGGAAGGCTGACTATCTCAAATTCTCCTGAATGTTTTGTGAACAAGATGCTCTGCTCCCCCCTACCCATTCCCTTCACCAAGGACATCTGTGGACCTGTGTCAGAGCTCTACCGAGGCAGCTGATAAATATTGCACCATCACTTATCATGGACTATGACTGAGGGGGCTATCTGAGACAATGTTCATGGACTTACTCCCTTCAAACTCGTCGCCTTCGCTGGCCTCCCTCCTTTAGTAATGTACTGTATTTTGATGTTGATAGCAACAAAACTTAATTTGTAAATTATGTCAGTACCGTAATTGGAAATGATTTAATTTGCTTGTAAACAAGAATTTAGTTGTGTAAAACTATATGTTGGCATTAAACTATAGGTGTCAACATTAACGCGTTAACACCTGCAATTAATCTAAGCAGATTAATGCATATTACATATGCAGATTAATCACATTCCCTATTTTGACCTATAAAGGACTCTACCCTGCGGAGGTAGAACTGCCATTTCTAACCTGAACCTGGAGCTCGGTCAGCCGACCAGTATTCAGCCCAGCTGGCCACAATGTGTGTGTGTGTGTTTAATGTGCGGCTGTCCGGTGTCGTGTTTTGATGCAGTTTTACAAATAATACAACACTAATAATAAGAAAGCACAATATATAATTGGGTTAACTTGTTGATGAGGAGAAAGTCAGTTTATATGTTGAGAAGATAAAGAAAGAAAGAAGAGTGCAGCAGTTCATCAGACTGAAGAGATCGCTGCTGCTGGTGCATTGCGCAATAATTGCGCACGTGGGCTCGGACTTCTACGATGCGTTTTTACGAACCATAGCACAAAGAAAACTAAACAAGAATTCACGAGTTAAAATGGTGTTAAGCTACTTGTTGAGGAGGAGGCAGGTCTGACTGGCCGGTTTAAAGAAAAAGCCACGTTAAGCTCTGATGGACACCTGTCACCGGCTGCACGCGTCCTCTGACTCGCAGTTTGAAATGGACTTGAGATCTGTCCAGGGTGTACACGCCTCTGTGAAGACTGGACATGAGAACCAGCAAGCAGCGACCCAAAAAGGAAGAAGCAGGTAAAGATAATGGATGGATTTTCTCATCAGGAGCCATGCGTGTCTCCACAAATGCTGTCAGCTGCGGTGGAGGAAGCATTCAAGATCCGAAGCGATCATTGCGTTCAATTTAAATAACTTCGTTCTATATTTTTCCAAATAATTTTGCTCGAAAAAATATTTGTTCATAGCCTGCCTTTAGAGCTGATTTTTAGGCTATTCATTTTGTATGTTAATATCTATTTGGTGAAACAAGAAATCTTATGTCTTGTCAAAAGAAGATGAAGAAGAATAAGTGTTACATGTTTTGATGATATAGACGACACTTTATGAGACATTTGAGTTAACATGTATGAATTAATATTTGAAACAAAATGACTTCTATAAAACTTGCTGGGCATGAAAACCTGAAAACTGTTTGGTTTGACACAATAAAACATTTTCTTCAACATTTTATGAAAACCTGTCAGGAGCGGGTTTTGGATTCAATATAAGCCAGACACAGGAGTGAAAAACAAGAACACTTTTTATTATTAACTGCTGGATGGAGGAGTCAGGAGGTGGAGGAAATTGACAGGTGTGACCAAAAACGTGCATGTCATGAAGAGCCAGAGATGTGAGCAGATGGGGGGCCAGTGGGGGCCGCTGATCATGACAAAACCTGCATATTTACATTTCAAGCTTGCAAAATTAAGCATAGTGATTAATCAGATTAATCACAGCCCCAGAGTGTGATTAATCTGATTAAATTTTTTAATCGATTGACAGCACTACATTAAACATAAGATATTTTATGGACAATTTATTAGTTTCTGAAGACATATTTTTGGCTTATTCAAATGTTTTCCATCTACAAACCCGATTCCAAAAAAACTGGGATACTAAACAAATTGTGAATAAAAACTGAATGCAATGATGTATAGATGGCAAATGTCAATATTTTATTCATAATAGAACATATATGACAGATCAAAAGTTTAATCTGAGTAAATGTAACATTTTAAAGGAAAAATATGTTGATTCAAAATTTCACAGTGTCAACAAATCCCCAAAAAGTTGGGACAAGTAGCAATAAGTGGCTGGAAAAAGGAAATTGAGCATATAACGAACAGCTGGAAGACCAATTAACACTAATTAGGTCAATTGACAACATGATTGGGTATAAAAAGAGCTTCTCAGAGTGTCAGTGTCTCTCAGAAGCCAAGATGGTAAGAGGATCACCAATTCCACCATTGTTGCGCAGAAAGATAGTGCAGCAATACCAGAATGGTGTTACCCAGCGTAAAATAGCAAAGACTTTTAAGTTATCATCATCAACCGTGCATAACATCATCAAAAGATTCAGAGAATCTGGAACAATCGCTGTGCGTAAGGGTCAAGGCCGTAAAACTCTACTGGATGCTCGTGATCTCCGGGCCCTTAAACGTCACTGCACCTCAAACAGGAATGCCACTGTCAAGGAAATAACAGAATGGGCTCAGGAATACTTCCAGAAAGCATTGTCAGTGAACACAATCCACCGTTGCCAGCTGAAACTCTACAGTGCAAAGAGGAAGCCATTTCTAAGCAAGCTCCACAAGCTCAGACGTTTGCACTGGGCCAGGGGTCATTTAAAATGGAGTGTGGCAAAATGGAAGACTGTTCTGTGTCAGATGAGTCACGATTTGAAGTTCTTTATGGAACACTGGGACGCCATGTCATCCGGACCAGAGAGGACAAGGATAGCCCAAGTTGTTATCAACGCTCCGTTCAGAAGCCTGCATCACTGATGGTATGGGGTTGCATGAGCGCTTGTGGCATGGGCAGCTTGCATGTCTGGAAAGGCACCATTAATGCAGAGAACTATGTTCAGGTTCTAGAACAACATATGCTCCATCTAGACGTCATCTCTTTCAGGGAAGACCCTGCATTTTTCAACAAGATAATGCCAGACCACATTCTGCAGCAATCACAACATCATGGCTACGTAGGAGAAGGATCCGGTACTGAAATGTCCAGCCTGCAGTCCAGATCTTTCACCTATAGAGAACATTTGGTGCATCATAAAGAGGAAGGTGTGACAAAGAAGGCCCAAGACGATTGAACAGTTAGAGGCCTGTATTAGACATGAATGTAGAGCATTCCTATTTCTAAACTTGAGAAACTGGTCTCCTCTGTCCCCAGACGTCTGTTGAGTGTTGTAAGAAGAAGGGGGGATGACACACAGTGGTAAAAATGGACTTGTCCCAACTTTTTTGGGATTTGTTGACGCCATGAAATTTTGAAACATATTTTTCCCTTAAAATGATACATTCTCTCAGTTTAAACTTTTGATCTGTGATTTGTGTTCTATTCTGAATAAAATATTAGATGTTGGCACCTCCACATCATTGCATTCAGTTTTTATTCACAATTTGTTTAGTGTCCCAACTTTTTTGGAATCCGGTTTGTACTGCTGCTGATGCTACTAAGCCCTGGTGCTACTACTGTTACATCAGGAAATTCTGCTATCGATGTGAGAACAAGAAAAGGTAAAAATAAACAACATTAGAGCTCAGCAGAGTTGTCCCCTTGCATTCTTCAAGAAAAGAACCAGGCCATTTAGCACATTTAAGCAGAAGCGGATTCTTAAATGTTTAAATAATGTGACAAGAAGTAAAATCCTTGAACTGAAGGCACGTGTTTTTCCTATGACTGTACAATGCCTTGATAAAATAAAATAAAAATTTTAAGGGTAGGTCTACCTGTAGGATAGAACAGAGGGGCCACTGTCTCTGAGCTGGAATAACAAACGAAGGAAAAATATGAAATAAATATTTACCATAAACACAAAGTCAGACCACAGCTATGTGGCTGCCAATTCCAAAAATGCCAAATATGTTTTCTTACTTTCTGCTGTGTTTTCTAGCAGAGGAAAATGCATCAGGTGGAAATATATACAGGGCATTCTGCTCAGGGCATTATCATTCAGTCAGAGGGACATTCTTCTAGTTTAGTCATAAAACAGGGATCAGCTGCCACAAGCTGAACTGACTTCTCATATGACGTTTTTAAGATACAAATACATGTTGGACTTTGGGCAGCAAACGCTTTAAATACTGAGGTGTTTAATACAACAGGGTCTGTTGATGCTTATTCAAAAAGGCGTTCAATACAAGATCAACTGGACTTTATTTGTAACAGAAGACGTTTCGCTTCTCATCCGAGGAGCTTTATCAATTCAATGTTGGTGCGTGACTCCTGTTATAACTCCATGCGCACACAGTCTGGTTTGTTGAATTGATAAAGCTCCTCGGATGAGAAGCGAAACGTCTTCTGTTACAAATAAAGTCCAGTTGATCTTGTATTGAACGCCTTTTTGATTTATCATGTCCTGGACAACTGAGAATCTTCACCAGCATTTTGATGCTTATTGTCCAAAGCTGAGTCTGTTTTTACTGGTCACACATTTACAGCTCTATGGTGGTAATTGTGCAAAAAATATATAAACATAACTCAAAATATGTACCGTAATCTTTATATATTTTCTCAAGACACAAAATGTGTTTGGGCAGTATGTTTTTAGTATAGGTCTACAATATTTTTTGTAGTATAGGCCTACAATAATTGGATCAAATGGAATGTCAACATCTACTGAAATTAAGTACATAAGCTTTGGTCAGAGTGTTTTAAATGAGCAAGAGCTTTTTGCCACTTTCACTTTTTAACTGGGTCATACAAGCAAACAATATTGAAAAACAACAAAGATTTAATGACATTTTTAATGACTGAACAGTATAAATAGATTTTAAGTGATCATATCTAAACTCTGATGAGTGTTGATAGTCATGAAAAGTCTGCTAAAACTTACTATTAAAGGTCAAAGTTTGAGTCTGCTGGTCACAGCAGTTACTTCTTTAAGGTGTTGGTGTTCTTAAAAATATGTTTGTTTTGTCAAAACTCAAAATTCACTTCAACTTTGAACGTATCTTCTATAAGATGATGAAATAACACCTAAACAATGTGTACACAGTCACAATAAGACGGAGAGGAGTCTAAATGTGTTGCTGGTATGTGACACAGCTCACCCGCTCTGTGCAAGACGCCGTCGTCCTTAGTTTCTCCTCAATCTCCTTCCCAATTCTCTGGACAGTCACTTGTGTCTGTTTGATGGCTCGCTGAGCTGTGTGAAGCCTGCCAGAGGGGAGGAGAGCACAAAATCACAATCATTAGTATTTCACTAACACATGGAACAACAAGAACACTTCTTGAACTCAAACTTCATTTCTAAGCCGTCATTTAAATGATTAGTTTAAAAATTTCCACACAGTAAACAAGCAATAAATTCATTTGAGCCTGGATGTTTATTGTGATTGTTTACATGGGATGGGATGAATAATTGTTTCCATGTGGGTTAACAATTACTGTGCAGTGTGTTTGTTATCAATCTTCATTATTTCCCCTTCTTATAGAGGTTAATGATGAAAAGTTGACATTAAATAATAGGGGAAAACAACAATGAGAACATTTTGAACAATAAAAGTATACAGATGGGAAATGAAAGATTACTCTGTAAAACAAAACAAA
The DNA here is from genome assembly GCA_038048925.1 of Garcialebias charrua. Lineage (NCBI taxonomy): Eukaryota > Metazoa > Chordata > Actinopteri > Cyprinodontiformes > Rivulidae > Garcialebias > Garcialebias charrua. The sequence continues at coordinate 12,494 of JBBPBX010047722.1, read as the reverse complement.
GTTGAATCACTTCTGCCGTGTAACTGAGCTGACTACAGTTCAGTACGAGATTAAACATCCAACAGACTTGAATCTATCAGTCTCAGGAAGCAAAGATAAACCTTAAAAAGCCCCACTAATTAGCCACTGCCACAAAAAGGGAGGCCCGTTTCCAAATCCCACATCATGGTGATCGCTAAAATTGAGAACAGCAACATCAGTACACAAATGACAAGCAAACACATTATTTAAACAATCATTCCCAGCCATTCCCAGCAATCATTAACTTTCCAGAAAGTTTGAGTGATGTCTGATTTTTTTAGGACAAGAAGCAATCAGCATGACCCACGAGACCCCATTCATCTAGAAGCAAAAATCCCATCTGGTGGGTTGACATTGTAAGACAGTTAGATAATCCAGTTCATCCTAAATGTCTCAGTGCCATCATATGGTGAGTTGCATTTCTTTCTTGAAAACAGATACATCCCATTACTTTAAACATTGCATCCTTTATGTCTGCATTTACAGTCCTTAGTCAAAAGCAGCTACCACTTTGTGTGAGGACCATTAAAGATTCAACTGTCTCCTCCACGACTGACACAGGACTCCAGTGGAGCTTCCTCAGAGTCCGAGGCAAAGACTTTTTTACTAGACAGTATCAGAAAAGGGTTCAGACAAGTCTTAATCTGAAGGCAGTGCCAAGATTAATTAAAAACATATAGTCAAATCTCTGTTTCTTTCATTATTCTGTTTCAAAACTTTAAGCTTCAGAAACAGTGTTAAGCATTGACAATTTGCTGAGCATACTTCCTGAAATAAAAAGTTAAGCACTGAAAAGGACTTGGATGCAATTTTGTTCATATGTAGACCGATGACAGGTAGGCCTGTCACGAGAACAAATTTTGCTGGGCAATTAATTGTCTCAAAAATTGTTGTGATTAACTATAATATTGTTTGAAATTTAACAATAATTAATTGTCAAATTTTAGAAGAAATGTTGATTTGTTTGTTTGTTTTGATCACCTGATGACAGTACTGTATAAGACTGTTTGAACCAAAGGATGGATAAGTTGAGCAGTGTGTCTATTTAATAAAAATGTGAGGGAGGCCCCTTGATGTGACATGGGCTGACATGGTGACATGGCGAACGCGCTGTGATTTGAGCTCTTTAGCAGAGCATTTTTCACACAATGCTTTTAATTAAAAAAAAAATCAAGTTCTCAGCTTCTTTTTGCAGAGAAAAGCAACTTTTTACACAAAGGCACGGGTTTCAACTGTGAATTTTGGAGATCCACAAGACGAAGGTTTATTCCAGAGGTTGGCCTGTTAGCTTAGCTCGTAGCTTAGCTATCTCAGCTTAACTGCTTTTAATGATCCAAAAACACAATTTTGGACTGTTTAAACAGATTTTAAAGAGAAAAGAAGAAGGGAGTAGTAGGTGAAGAGCACCGGAGTTGAGCATTTTGTCATCCAGTGTCTTCATTAGAAAGAGAGAGACACAAAGAAACGATAAAGCTGGTAAATTAAAATGAGGTTGATAATATCCATTCATCATGCGATTAATTGATTTATTGTTTATCCCGATAGGCCTAGTGACAGGTGCATAAAAGATTAGAACAGAAACCAGAGGGTATTACTGTAGTGGTGGCATCATGTGTACAGTGATAGTGATGTCAGACAGATGGGTCAGTCAAAATGGTAAGTGATCAACAGACGGAGGACAACTCAGACGTTAGACAATGATAGCAGCACTGTGTTGTTTTGTTTGAGTTACATCGTGGGTTTGCATCAGACAAAGTGGTGTTACTGTGCAACTGCATGAGGAGCATACAGACGTCACAGTGACCTTTTCAGGGGTCGCCACAGCGAGTCATCCTCCTCCATTTCACTCTGTCCTCTGCATCCTCTGTCCTCACTCCAACTACCTCCATGTCCTGTCTTGTAAACTTCTCCTTGAGTGATCTGAATTAACTAAGATTTAATATAGTAAAAAGCTTGACCTAAAATTTTTTTTAAAAGACTTATGCCCTTTTCTCCATACTTTGAGCTCTGTGACCGACTTCCAGAACATAACTCTTGATAGCTATTTGACAGAACATTACTTTATAAAAGACCAGACTACACCTTTAACTTTTGTCTATGGGGTTATTAAAATACTTGTGTAAATCAGTTGCTCCTTTACATGATAATGGTTGTTCTTATTTGTAAAGGAAACCAATTTGTAAATTGTATTCATTCTTTTATTTCTGTTAGACCCCAGCACAAAAAATATATTCAGAACACATAACTAGTATTGCAGAAAATACCCTGCTGTTTATTATTTATGAGTGATAACTTCAACATTTGGTAAAATAATTTTTAAAAAACTGGACACTTATTATTGCAAACAGGAAGAGGGGATTGTGGATTGGGTCATAAAGGGGATGTGAAAAGAGCTTTTTTTATTAGGTAAGTGCTTGCTTTTACTCTTCAAGACATTGTCTCTTGAGTGAGTTTATTTCAAGAGGCTCTTTTTAACAGTCCTGCAGTTTAGTTGGGTTGTTTTACAAATCTCAAGGGCCCTTTTCTGTTATGAAACTCTCAGTCACCTCTGGATTTTATTGCCTTGTCCTGGCGACTGACCAATAAATCCAAAACTGATTCAGAGTACTTACTGAATCAGCGTTGGATTTATTGGTCTGTCATTTCATGTTTTCGACCCCCTATTTTTAACCTGCCTGAAGAGACAGAGATAGCCGCTGAGGACATCAGGGTGAATCTGTTTCGACAGCTTCAACTGATCAGGTGATTGCAATGGAAAAATCTGATATGAAATTTTCCCTCCAGGTTAAAGCGGTTATCTCTTGACTCCTTTTCACGCATGTCTGCACTCTTATCATCCTTTAAGTCTTGGCCTCATGCCCTCTCATCACCTGCAGACTAGTAAAAATAGGGCGGGTGGGAATCTGCCCACACCTGGACAGCACTGTAACTGCTAGGCAACTGTCCAGAAACACCAACTCCTGACCTTTGACAGCTTTCTCTTCCTGAGACACAACAGACATATTGCAGCTTGACCACAGATGTTTCTAGATTCAAGTGTGTGCACTCAACCCTTCACCTTGATAAATATCATATAAATATTACTGTTTGCTGCTTCTACAACATAACTAGTATCTTCAAAGGTGTTGTATTCTGCGTATGAAATGTGAATAAAAATGAAGTATCTTCTTAAATGTTTTCAACAGTCCCTTTTAGATTAGTTTAAATTATCTCCCTATCTTTTATACAGAACATATGCAAATGGGAAAACAGAAAGAGAACTTTAAACCCCCAGAAATATGGCAAGTTCCTCAACCTGAATAATTTGTTTTCTATTCGTTTATCTTTGCTGATGACCTTTCTCTAAATATTTGCAATGGTCTCTAAACTTGGTTGTGGTGCTGCATCTCTAATTTTGGAATCAAGGAAGGGAAGTAATCAGTAAATACAGATGTGTCATCTGGCCTAGAGATATGCCAAAAACTGGTCTAAAGAATTTCTAAAAGAAGAAATAATATGTCTGAAAGAACATGGAGTATCCCATCAGAAAGCGTTATGCTTCTATTTTTTAATAAGACTAAAACAATTACAGTAGTTGTTAGTATGCATCACTATAAAGCCGATAGTTTGTCAAATTCTTTGTATTTTCTATTGGCACACAATTCTTCAAATCCATGACTATGCCACAGCAATAAAATCTTCTAGAAATAAAAAATAAAAACAAACAAAAACGAAGTGTGAAGTGTCTTACGTATAATCTTTTAGAATACAATTAAAAAACACAGTCTCATAGTAATTTTAAATTGATCAAAAGAGGAATGTGTGTACCTTTACTCAACAACTGATCTGAAGGAGAATGCAAAAGTAAAATGCTGCATTTGAGTAACGTTTGATTACTCATGCTCACGTTCTCAGGTTTCTAGGAAAAATGGTAGACAATTTTTCACATTAGGTACATTTCTAATGAAAATGCATTACTGGTGTTTAGAAAATATTGTGTGCTCTGTTGGATATGAAATATGAATAAAAAGCTGAAATACTTGCAAATGAATGCAGAATTACAGTTAATACTCCTTTCAATACAAAAAAAAAAATCATAAAATCTTACTACTGACCTACAAAGTTCTCACCAACCTAGCTTCATCTTATATTCAAGATCTTGTTGTTCCATATTTTCCTAACAGAGCACTTCGCTCTCAGACTGCAGGTTTACTCGCAGTTCCTACAGTTTCCAAAAGCAGACTGGGAGGAAGATCTTTCAGTTCTCAGGCTCCTCTCTTGTGGAACCAACTTCCAGTTTCGGTCTGTGAGGCTGACACATTGTCTAGTTTGAAGATTGGGATTAAGACTTTCCTTTTTGATAAATCCTGAAATTAGGGTTGAATTGTTATTCTGCTATAAGCTTAGACTGCTGGAGGATAAATTGACCGCATTTTCTTGAATGAATTGTTACAATTGAATAGTTTTCATTTGATGCTATTTCTATCCTCTGGGGTCTATGCCCTCATATTTGAGGGCATGACGTCATGTCTATAAATTGCCTCTTTAAACAAAGCACGCTGCATGTGAAGTGTTCATTCAAGTCTGTTGGACAGCAGAGACTCCAATCTTTATAAAGTAGTGTTTTTATATTGATTTTGTTGTGTATTTACTTCAAAATACAACCAGAAATGTGACAGATGATTGCTGTTATATCATTGCACCCATGTTACTCGCGCGACGCGCAATCAGTTGATTTTTTATTACCAAAAAGTCAATGAATTCAAAATGAAATTCAAATTTCGGAGTTTCCCTGAACACACCACATTGTGAAGCAACCAATCAGAACCGTTTTTCCTCCATGTTGTGTCCTGAACACAGAAACACAGCAGCAGTAGTTTTGGTGAAGAAAGGGGGGGTGGAGATCAGGCACTGATTTTATGAGTATTTAGTGTGTCTGCAGAGTTTTGTAGTCGTTCTTGGTCTGTTTTTATAATGAAAGGGTGAAAAAAAACACAGAGAATTTGTGATGAAGATACTGTTTTGACACAGTGTAAATACTGGTAAAAAAAAACGCATGGAAATTGCCCACTTTATGATGTAAAAAATATGTATTCTAATTCAAAAAAGGCGTTCAATACAGAACAACTGGACTTTATTTGTAACAAGACGTTTCGCTTCTCATCCGAGAAGCTTTATCAATTCAGTTAGGAGATAGTGAGAGGGAGAAGTTATAACAGGACAAGCCATTGACACGCACCAACATATGTAAATTGGAAACTAACACCCCCACATACTTGGGATAACACGTACCTGTGACCCATTCAAAGTTCAGTGTGTGAAAACAGAGCTTACAGAAAACACACACACATCCTACTGTATGTAAAATGACAAGTCACACCTCACACATTAATAGCAGGGACCTGTCAAAGTCTTTGTTAGTCTAATTCACAAACGAGGCTCCTCTGTTCTCATCAGGTGTGAGACGCCTGGGAACCAAACCCAGGGCTGCACCATAAGTTTTAGAAAGTTGAAATCTTAGACCTCCTCCTCTGTTTAACGATGGTTTCTCTCTTTTTACATAAATCGCCTCCTTCACACCTCTCTCAAACCACCTGTGCTCTCGGTCCAAAATATGTACATTCTGGTCCTCAAAAGAGTGTCCCTTGTCTGTGAGGTGGAGGTGAACAGCTGAGTTTTGTCCAGAGGAGGAGGCTCTCCTGTGTTGGGACATTCTTCTGTGGATGGGCTGTTTAGTTTCTCCAATGTATAGGTCTGGACAGTCCTCGCTGCACTGGACTGCATAAACTACACCACTCTGTTTGTGTGTGGGTGTCTTGTCCTTCGGGTGGACCAGCCTCTGTCTGAGAGTCCTGCTGGGTTTGAAATGTACTGGGATGTTGTGTTTGTTGAAAATCCTTCTGAAATTCTCTGATAGTCCAGCAACATAAGGGATGACAATGTTTTTTCGTCTGTTCTCCTTTTTCTGTTCCTTATTGTGTTTTGAAAATTTCCTCGCTGACTTGACAAAAGCCCAGTTAGGATATCCACATGTTTGGAGAGATTTTTCAATGTGTTTCTGTTCCTTTTCCTTCCCTTCTGTCTTCGTGGGGATGTGATCGGCCCGATGCTGTAAAGTTCTGATGACAGAAAGTTTGTGTTCCAGTGGATGGTGAGAGTCAAACAGGAGATACTGGTCTGTGTGGGTTGGTTTTCTGTAAACTTCAATGTTGAGGCTGTCCTCTCTTTCCATGTGAACCAAACAGTCCAAAAAAGGAAGCTTATTGTCATTAGCATCCTCTCTGGTGAACTTGATGTTATCTACCGAGTTAATGTGTCTGGTGAACGCTTCCACCTCCCTGGCTTGGATTTTGACCCAGGTATCATCCACATATCGGAACCAATGGCTTGGCGCTGTTCCCTCATAGGAGTTTAGGGCTCTCTGTTCCACTTCCTCCATGTAGAGGTTGGCAACAATGGGTGACACTGGAGATCCCATGGCACAGCCGTGCTTCTGTCTGTAAAATCTGTCATTGAACTTGAAATAGGTGGTGGAGAGGCAGAGATCCAGCAGGGTGCAGATGTGGTCTGGGGTGAAGTTGGTCCTTTTGCTCAAATCCTTGTCTTGTAGAAGTCGTTTTTTGACGGTTTCTACTGTTTCAGAAATGGGTATGCATGTGAACAGTGAAGTCACATCATACGATACAAGAGTTTCTCCGGGGGTTAGTGTAGTGGACCTACCCAGGGTCAAATTAAGGTTTTTGAACTGTCCAGTGATGACCTTTACTGACCTCTCAGTAAAGCAAGACATTTACTACAAAATCATTCATTTAGCTATAATCTGATAACATAGTCACCAAAAAGAGACTATTTCTATCTTTGATTTTAGGCTGATGTGATCAAAAGAATAACTTTTGTCATTTTCATGATGTGTGCTTTTAAGCTGTGTTATTCTGTAAGAGTTTAAACTGTGTTCACTGCTGTGTCAAAGGTGCAGTCTCGGGTCACAGAGACCGGACGGTTTTGTTTAGAAACTCAGAGGACAGTAATCCGTGTTTTTCATGAAAGGGCTCCAGCTTGCTGTGCCTTTCCCTAAACAAATCTCTCTCTGGTGGCCTCGTACGTGGTTCTGAAAGTTTATTGATAAAACTGTGATCTCTCGTGAACTGTAACGTCATGTTTGCATATTGGGATCCAAGTTTTAGACTCTAACAGATTAATTATTTTGGCTGGAAAAGTGTTCAGAACGATTGCAGGACTGCAGTTAATGACATTTGACGCTGAAATTGTTATTTGTTCAACTTTTGAAACGCTATAAGTAGTTTGGTGGGGATCTGTCTCGCTGTGTGGGAAGTGTTTGGTGGTTCTGATAAGGACCCGGTCCAGATTACGTTGCACAAGCTGAGGCAATCTCACTGCAAAATGACCGCCGAGTCAAATTGCCTGAAAAGCTAATTTAACATCTACAAGATTGCTGTTGTGGTGTTTTACGTGTTAGAGCAGGTCATAGAAGCATATTACTGTTAGAACGTAGTCGGATAGTGGTTCTGTTCAGACCCGATTTCTGCTCCATGAAAAAGTGGACCGGAACCGACCTTGACGCGCTCCGAGAGAGTCCGTGTTTGTTCAACAGCTGCAGTGCTGTGTTACTGAGCGTAACTAAGTTGGCCTGTCTAGGTGTGTTCGCCGCATGTTTCAGAATTTTGGAAAGTTAATTCGTAGCGTTTGAGTTGTTTTAAGAGTCCATAAAGTTGTGGTCTGCTGTGCTAAGGTAACGTTACAGAGCTACGTGTCCTAGTACACGTTTGTTTATGAGCTGTGATTGGATGAAACGAGAGCTGTGAGCTGTCAATCACTCGTAGCGAGCGCTGATTCGCTGTAGTGGGAACGCACGCCGTTGCGACCAACCCACTTTGTCGTCATTTCCGGTACTACATTGGTCGAAGGTAAGAAAACTACATTCACCATGGTTGCTTGGGAAAAGGACTACAAGCGCTGTGATTGATTGGTTGACGTCACGTATCTGTTAGCGAGCTCCGCCTCGCTCAGCACAGCAGAGCTGGTGACGCGCTGCGTCGACCCGCCTATTTGTGTCGTCATTTCCTGGTGCATTTCGGGTGACAAGCAGTTCACTCTGACAGAACAAACTGAGATTTCACTGAGAGTTTAAACACTCATTTAAAGCCATCTAAACTGTCTAACAACATAGATTTGTCTCTGACAAGACCGCAGTTCGAGCGTTTATCACGAACACACTAGAAACTAATTCTGAAAAGGTTGTTTTTAGTTTAAATACTGAATGAAATAAATCAGTCTCCTCGTGATAAGTTTTAAGACTTGAAGCTGCCCCCTGTTGGTTAAGAGACGTTGACAGATGAGTTTTCTCAAAAACATCATAAAAAAGTCAGCATTTTTATGGTGAAATTACCAGCTTTTAAAAATTGTTCTGTACACAAACAAAAATTCCTGTTTATTTTAAATAAAAATTTTAGAATAACAGAGGTACAGACACACAATTTGTGCTCATTTTGAATACTGAAGAGATTTAAAATAACACTCAAAAAGCATTTTTTTATTTGATTTTCAAATTAAATAAATTTAAAAAAAATGATGGAGAACAGAGCATTTCCACATTATGCTCTTCACATCTCTGAATTTTAAACAGAATTGGTGTGTACATCTGCACACTTTTAGTTAAAAATGGCATTTTTAACGTTTTTCTGTGTACAATTAATGACTCCAGTTTATTTTAAATAAAAAGTTTAAAATAACAAACAAAATTACATTTTTCAATCCAGATAACTGCGGCAACTCAAAACAGTTTTACTGAATCTGAAATACATTCTCTTGGAGCAAAATAAAACAAAATCTGCTAACATTTTAGTGTGAACATTGCATTTATTTGAAATCTTTAAGAAGGCGGTTGAGTGAAAGACAGAAAACATTAAGCGTGGTTTAATAGTAATTGTTTTAAAAAATAGGTCTATTAAGTTAATACGGCCACGAAGGCTTAACTTACCATATTTTTCATTGAAGGTAAAACCTAAAATAAATAAAGGTACTGAATGAACAAAAGACTTGTTTATAGATTACAGGAACAAACCCAGAAAGCTGTTTTAGTTAAATAACTCACCGCTAAGAAAGCATTTATTTGCATACACTATAATAAATACCGTCTTATTGATTCAAACAAAATCAAAACTAAAAGATGGGAGATAACAATTATGATGAAGCTTTACAGCTGCTCACAGCAAAGCTTGAATTGTTAAGGCAGGATAACATTCGCAGAAGAGAAATTTTTCAACAAGTAAAACTTGAGTTAAAACGTGAGATCAAACAAAATCAAAACAAAAAGATGGGAGATAACGATTGTGATGAAGCTTTACAGCTGCACACAGAAATACTTGAATTGTTAAGGCAAGATAACATTCGCAGAAGAGAAAATTTTCAACAAGAAAAACTTGAGTTAAAAAGTGAGATTGAGCAATTAAAAATAAAACGGCGTGCTATAAATGGTTTTGATGTTCGTCAACTCCCTGACCCGATCTGGTTAAAAACAAAACCAGAACGTGAACTACATTACCAAGAAAAGGTCAAATCCCACTCGCTGGAGCTGGAAGGGACAAGTTCATCAACTCCCTCTCCTAAAAAAGGCGAGAAGAAACATGTTTTTCAAACTAACAGACCACTTACTGAAGATGCCCGCTGGAACAATGAGCCGGAGTGGCTCAGACAAGACCCAGAGTACATAAAACGATTTCAAAGGGGGGGCGCACGTCCTAGAGATAAGAAAAATGGTCACAAAAGTATACCATATCTCAAAAGGGGGTCCCATCAGGAAACCCCAGGTCAAGGACAAGCTCCTCCTGCCCCTCGAACAGAACAGTCCGAGACCGGCAAAAAATCACTGAAGTTCCAGAAAAAAGGCAACATACCTCTATGCTCTGAGGAGATAGTGGACATAAGTTGGTTGTTTGAAAACTTGTATGATACAGAGGATGACCGAACTGGTACATTGAGTGACCTTGTCTTTGATAACTCAGAGCACATGGATAACTCAGAGCACACAGTTAGTGACAACAATAGCAAACGACAAAGAGAAAAACTTCTCAAAAAAGGCCTTGAGCTACAACATCAGTTTAAACAATCAGTGATGAAACAGTGCGCTGTAACTGCTGTTGAGGCTCACATGCAAAACAAAACACCCTCTGAGGTGTGCCCAGGTCAAAAGGTCGTATCCCAGTCGCAAAAAATAGGCGAGGTTCTCTCTCCTATAGAAAGCGAGAATAAACACCGTCGTCTCAAAGGTCCTCTGACCTCAGAAGAGGCAGAGAACATGCGTCGGTTGTTAAAAGAGTGGGATGATACTAGCGAGAATGAACACTATCGTCTCAAAGGCCTTCTGACCTCAGAAGTGGTGGAGAACACGCGTCGGTTGTTAAAAGAGTTGGATAATACTAGCAAGAATGAACAAGATTTTCAAACTGACATACACCGAAATGTTGGTACCAGTTGGAACAGTGACTCAAAATGGTTTAAAGGGAGCCCCGCCCCTGAAGCACCTCAGATTGAGAAATCTGAGACAAGCAACGAACCACAAAAGGTAGGTGTTCACTCTCTAAGAGACCCACAACGGTTCAGATCGAACCAGATGGGTGAAAACCAAGGTCCATCGGTGGGTGGACTTCAAAAGAAATTGAAGGATGAGGACCTATACTCATGTAACTATGCGTGGTCCCAACAGTCACCCCCGAGCCTTGGAACTGCACCTCCCGCGCCTCGAACAGAACAGTTCAAGACAGGCAAAGAGTCACGAATGTCCAGGAATGATGGCCCAACACCTCTATGCTCGGAAGAGACAGAGGAAGTAAGTAGTTTGTCAGTAGATTTGAATGTTACGGTGCTTGACCAACCTGATACAATGAGTGGCGTTATCATTGATAATGACACTATCAACATTGACCAACCTGGAGCGATGTGTAGCACTGTCTTTCACAAAGACTCAGAGCACACAAATAACTCAGCGCACACTACTTCTGACATTGCCATGGATGTTGACAGCAAACCAACTGCTGATAGTCAACAACATCCTGAAGGTCATGATGCTGACAGCCAACAAGATGCTGACAGTAAACAAGATTACACAGACAGAGTCACACGTGAACAGAAACGTGGGCCAAGACCTGTGAGGTTTCTGTGTAACTTTATACAAAGGGGGGTGGCTAAGAAAGCTTACCTGCCTATCACACTGGAAGGTGTCCTTGAGCGTGAAGCCCTCCTGGATGGCAGTTCTGATATAACTATTATGTCGGCCAAGCTGTTCGAGGAGCTGAGGACCGCCGCTAACGGTGTTGACAGGCAAATACCCTTTGAGAAATGTGCTATTGAGCTACAGGGTCTCGCAGAGACGAGAACAACCCTAACAGCTATGGCTATGGTTCACATGCAGATTGGCGAAATGACACTACGCCACCCGGTGTACGTGTCTAAACTTGACTCATTCCCATTTTTGGTTGGCCAAGATTTTATAAACCGCTTCAACGCGATTATAGATTATGGTCGACGGAAAATGTGGAGCACAGTGAGAAAACCCCTGCCAATAAAAGTGCCTCCTAGTTGTGATACAGACTGCCTAACCGCAGGTACCGCAAAGGACACACGGGACTGCTCATCCGAGGACGAGAGCCCGGTAAGTGAACCTTCAACTACAGGTGAGACAGAAGAGACCCAAAAGTTGGACCAAACTCTGGCCCAACAAGAGAACCTCCTCTGTGAGCTGACACATTCAGCACTCCCTGACCACTGCCTACCACAGGTAGTGAAAGGTGTTGAGATCCAAGGATCCCACACCGAAGACGCTGTACTGTCCTCTGGGACAGGTAATTCGGCAATCAACCAAGCTTTCAATGAAACCTTGGTTCAAGGGCATCTGAGTCCAGAAAATGACAGTCATCCAAACGCTGACAGTCACTTGGACATCATTGTTGCAGACTACGAGGACCCCTCTTCAGACAAGAAGGGGGCAAACTCACATTACCTACCACAGGTAGAGAAAGGTGTGGAGATCCAAGGACCCCACACCGAGGTTGCTGTACTGTCCTCTGGGACAGGTAATTCGGCTATCAGCCAAGCTTTTGATGAAACCTTGGTTCAGGAACATTTGTGTCTAGAACTACTCAGAAATGAGATAGTTTTTACAGACTCAAAGAGCCTCTCTTCAGCCGAGAAGTGGGAAGACACACACAACGACAGTGACCCGTCGCAGTCTGTACAATCAGACACACCTGCGACTGCGCCGACGGTTGTGACACACGTGAATTACACGGAAAGAGGTAAACGTAAGAAGATACGTTGGCCAAATCCTAAACGATTCCTGTGTACCGTCTTCTCTCAGCTGCGCGAACAGCTTAAACTAAACGGTGGCATCCTAACTTGTGCCCATGGACGGACGTCCTCACCTGTGCTCGTGGTCCCCCATGACCAAAGGGGGGTGATGTTAGGCCATGCCAAAGACA
>JBBPBX010047721.1:13680-26037 GCA_038048925.1 Garcialebias charrua | reverse complement strand
ACCTGTTCCACGATCCGTGGGTTCAGGCTCCATTCTGACGCCAACAAAGGCCCTCTTGAAAGGGCATCCGCTCCATAATTCAGATCACCAGGGACATGAGTCGCCCTGAGTGACAGAATTCTTGGAGCACACCACGTGAGCATCCTCGGTGTCAGATCGAGGAGGGCCCGGGATCTCGTCCTTCCCTCTCTGTTAATGAAGGACACTGTTGTCCTGTTCAGTGGTGGGACTCCGAACGCTAGGTAGCGCTAATGCGCTAATCTGCTCATAGCGTAGCTAAATAATCTGTTAGCTTTACAGCGGATTGACTAAGTTTTATAATTCATAAGCGGATTTGTGCTATTTTTATTTAAAATGCAGTACCGCTAATAACTAATTATCTATCAGTAAAAATGAAATAACGTATTTACGAGCTCGGACGACAGCTAACAGACTATATCCTGTCAGCGCCGGATGTGGTCCGTGACAAAAAAGCGTCCCCCTCAGTCTCTTGGTGTGTGCTCTCTCTATAGCAGTTAGCAGCCAGTGTGTTACTCTGCAGCCTTATTGCTTGTTTTCGAAGAGTCAGACGAAGACTTTTTAACATGGAGGGTGAACTTGTGGATGTTTCTCAGCGGCCTACGCGACGCGTCTGGATTTAAAAAAAGAAGTTCGCCACATTAGCACTCTTCAAAATGGCGTCCGCGACGGCCAAAGAAGCCAGGATTTTACAACAAAACACGGTAAAACAATTATTTCTTTGCTGAGAAAAAATATATTTCATAGCTGACGTTATAGCACAAGTTTTTCTGAGCTTGAGAGTTTCACGAAATGGTCAAATCTGCTGGATTTAAAAAAAGTAGTTCACCATTAGGACTCTTCAAAATGGCGTCCGCGACGGCCACAGAAATTAAGAACATAAAATAGCTGACAGGGCAGCAAACTTACATACTCAGGGAATCACAAGGAACTCAGGAGACAGAGGCAACAGGAGACAATGCCAGGACAACGATAAACACAGAGATACAGACTTATTTTTGATTTGATTTGATGTTTATTCATTCATTTTAAAAGAACAATACAAAACAGTTTCATCAGATACAAGGATGAATAGACTTTTAGCTGAATGGATGGATGGATGATCTTTAACAAGTTCTAAAATCATTAAAATTTAACCTCAGCTTGTGCCTCTGACCCAACAGAACCTCCTTCAGCAGCAGAACCCTCTGTGGTTCTCTGCAGGACTTCATCAGTCTCTCTCCTGGTTCTGGAGGAGTTCTGACCCACTCTTCTTTCCATTGTTGCTTCAGTTCTTTGAGGTTTCTGCTCAGCTCTCTGAAGGTCCCACCTTCAGGTTCAGGTTCTGGACTCTGACTGGGCCGTTGATTTGATTTGATTTGATGTTTATTCATTCATTTTAAAAGAACAATACAAAACAGTTTCATCAGATACAAGAATACAAGTAGGATAAAATGAAAGGAGCAGAAAGAAGATGAAATCTTATTATATCTGCCCCTTATTTCACAGTTTGTTCAACCAATGATAACCTTCAAACTACATCACAAAATGAATAAATCTACTAATTTATCTAACTGTAATACACAAACTACATCACAAAATGAATAACTCTACTTAATTTTTCTAACTGTAATACACAAACTACATCACAAAATGAATAACTCTACTTAATTTTTCTAACTGTAATACACAAACACACTAAGCTACATCATAAGTACAACATAAGTGTAATACACAAACACACTAAGCTACATCATATATAGTTTTTGAGCAAGTCCTTTTTGACCTTTTTCTTAAATGTATACATTGATTTTGCATTTTTAACATCACTCTCCAGAACATTCCACAATCCAACTCCCTGAATTGAGGTAGACCGTCCCTTTAAGCTGGTTCTGAATTGTGGTTTGATGAATATCTGTCCCTTTAAGATTGTAATAACTTTGTCTAAATTTCTTTGGATATTTAAAGGTAATGTGTTATTATGAGCCCTATACATAACTGATAAAATACTATATTCTACCAATTCCTGGAATTTCAATAAATTTAGCTGAAGAAACAAGGTGTTTGATGGGTGACTGAAATGTTTTCTGGTGATTACTCTTACAGCTCTCTTTTGTAAAATAAAAACAGGCTTTGTAATTGTTTTGCACGCTTTTCCCCAAACCTCAATACAATAGATTAAATGTGGAACAATGATTGTGTTATACAACATATACAGAGCTTTATCAATTAAAAAATCCTGACTTTATATACAGGTACATGAACACACAGCATCCATCCATCCATCCATTTTCGTCCGCTTATCCGGGGTCGGGTCGCGGGGGTAGCAGCCTAAGTAGGGAGGCCCAGACTTCCCTCTCCCCAGCCACTTGGAGCAGCTCCTCTGGGGGAATCCCAAGGCGTTCCCAGGCCAGCCGAGAAACATAGTCCCTCCAGCGTGTCCTGGGTCTTCCTCTGGGTCTCCTCCCGGTGGGACATGCCCGGAACACCTCACCAGGGAGGCGTCCAGGAGGCATCCTAACCAGATGCCCGAGCCACCTCAACTGGCTCCTCTCGATGTGGAGAAGCAGCGGCTCTACTCCGAGTCCCTCCCGGATGACTGAGCTTCTCACCCTATCTCTAAGGGAGAGTCCAGACACCCTGCGGAGAAAACTCATTTCAGCCGCTTGTATCCGAGATCTCGTTCTTTCGGTCACAACCCAAAGCTCATGACCATAGATGAGGGTGGGAACGTAGATCGATCGGTAAATTGAGAGCTTTGCCTTTCGACTCAGCTCTCTCTTCACCACGACAGACCGGTACAGAGCCCGCTTCACTGCGGATGCTGCACCTATCCGCCTATCGATCTCACGCTCCAGTTTTCCCTCATTCGTGAACAAGACCCCGAGATACTTAAACTCCTCCACTTGGGGCAGGACCTCATCCCCGACCCGGAGAGGGCATGCTACCCTTTTCCGGCTCAAGACCATGGCCTCGGATTTGGAGGAACTGATCCTCATCCCGGCCGCATCACACTCGGCTGCAAACCGCTCCAGCGAAAGCTGTAGATCACGATCTGATGAAGCCAACAGGACCACATCATCTGCAAAAAACAGAGAAGCGATTCTAAGGCCACCAAAACGGATCCTCTCAACACCTTGGCTGCGCCTAGAAATTCTGTCCATAAAAGTTATGAACAGAATCGGTGACAAAGGGCAACCTTGGCGGAGTCCAACTCTCACTGGAAACGAGCCTGACTTACTGCCGGCAATGCGGACCAAGCTCTGACACCGGTCGTACAGGGACCTAACAGCCCATATCAATGGGCCTGGTACCCCATACTCCCGGAGTACCCCCCACAGAACCCCCCGAGGGACGCGGTCGAATGCCTTCTCCAAGTCCACAAAGCACATGTAAACTGGTTGGGCAAACTCCCACGCGCCCTCCAGGACCCTGCTGAGGGTGTAGAGCTGGTCCAGTGTTCCACGACCAGGACGAAAACCACACTGCTCCTCCTGAATCCGAGGTTCGACTATCCGACGGACCCTCCTCTCCAGAACCCCTGAATAGACCTTACCAGGGAGGCTTAAGAGTGTGATCCCCCTCTCCCTGGGCTGCCACCTTACCGTGGTGGAGGGGTTTGAGTGTCCCAATGATCCTAGGAGCTATGCTGTCAGGGGCTTCATGCCCCTAGTAGGGTCACCCAAGGCAGACAGGTCCTAGGTGAGGGACCAGACAAAGTGCAGCCCGAAGACCCCAATGATGAGTACAATAAATGGACAAAATGTTCCCTCGCCCGGACGCGGGTCACCGGGGCCCCACTCTGGAGCCAGGCCCGGAGGTGGGGCACGTTGGCGAGCGCCTGGTGGCCGGGCTTTCACCCATGGAGCTCGGCCGGGCACAGCCCGAAGAGGAGACGTGGGTCCCCCTTCCCATGGGCTCACCACCTATGGGAGGGGCCAAAGGGGTCGGGTGCAATGTGGGATGGGTGGTGGCCGAGGGCGGGGACCCTGGCGGTCTGATCCTCGGCTACAGAAGCTGGCCATTGGGACATGGAATGTCACCTCTCTGGTGGGGAAGGAGCCTGAGCTAGTGTGTGAGGTTGAGAGGTTCCGGCTAGAAATAGTTGGACTCACCTCAACGCATGGCTCTGGCTCTGGAACCAGTTTCCTTGAGAGGGGTTGGACACTCTTCCACTCTGGAGTTGCCCCTGGTGAGAGGCGCCGAGCAGGAGTGGGCATACTTGTTGCCCCCCATCTTGGTGCCTGTACGTTGGGGTTCACCCCGGTGAACGAGAGGGTAGCCTCCCTTCGCCTACGTGTGGGGGGACGGGCTCTGACTGTTGTTTGTGCCTATGCGCCAAACGGCAGCGCAGATTACCCACCCTTTTTGGAGTCCTTGGAGGGGGTATTGGAGAGTGCGCCTCCTGGGGACTCCCTTGTTCTGCTGGGGGACTTCAACGCTCACGTGGGCAATGACAGTGAGACCTGGAGGGGTGTGGTTGGGAGGAACGGCCCCCCTGATCTGAACCCGAGTGGTGTTCTGTTGTTGGACTTCTGTGCTCGTCATGGATTGTCCATAACGAACACCATGTTCAGGCATAAGGGTGTACATATGTGCTCTTGGCACCAGGACACCCTAGGTCGCAGTTCGATGATCGACTTTGTTGTCGTCTCATCTGATCTGCGGCCGCATGTCCTGGACACTCGGGTGAAGAGAGGGGCGGAGCTGTCACTGACCACTACCTGGTGGTGAGTTGGCTCCGATGGTGGGGGAGGATGCCGGTCAGACCTGGCAGACCCAAACGTATTGTGAGGGTCTGCTGGGAACGTCTGGCAGAGTCTCCCGTAAGACGGAGCTTTAACTCCCACCTCCGGGAGAGCTTTGAACACGTTCCGAGGGAGGCGGGGGACATTGAGTCCGAGTGGGCCATGTTCCGCGCCTCTATTGTCGAGGCAGCTTATCAGAGTTGTGGCCGCAAGGTTGTTGGTGCCTGTCGTGGTGGCAACCCTCGAACCCGGTGGTGGACGCCGGCGGTGAGGGATGCTGTCAGGCTGAATAATAATAATAATAATAATGAATTCCATTTATAATGCACTTTTCATTAATAAAAATCTCAAAGTGCTAGGAGAAGAAGGAGTCCTATTGGGCCTTTTTGGCCTGTGGGACCCCGGAAGCAGCAGATAGGTACCGGCAGTCCAAGCGGCATGCGGCTCGGGTGGTTGCTGAGGCAAAAACTCGGGCGTGGGAGGAGTTCGGAGAGGCCATGGAGAATGACTTCCGTACGGCTTCGAGGCGATTCTGGTCCACCATCCGGCGTCTCAGGGGGGGAAAGCGGTACGCGACCAACACCATTTATGGTGGGGATGGCGTGCTGTTGACCTCAACTCGGGATGTTGTGAGTCGGTGGGCGGAATACTTCGAAGACCTCCTCAATCCTACTGGCACGTCTTCCACTGAGGAAGCGGAGCCTGGGGACTTTGGGTCGGGCTCTCCAATCTCTGGAGCTGAGGTCACCGAGGTGGTTAAAAAGCTCTGCGGTGGCAGGGCTCCAGGGGTGGATGAGATTCGCCCTGAGTTCCTTAGGGCTCTGGATGTTGTGGGGTTGTGTTGGCTTACGCGACTTTGCAATATTGCGTGGACATCGGGGGTAGTTCCCTTGGATTGTCATGCTGTGGCTGAACACACAGCATGACAATCACAAACACCTGGACAACAAAATGGAGGAGATAAGCAAGACAATTAACAGAGAGACCAGGGAGTGTAGGGATGGGGACCCACCACCTGAGAGCAACATGCTTACAACTGTTATCTTGAAGTTCTAGGGTGTAGAGAGCCACAGAAACGGTTATGGTAGGCCGGATTTGGCCCACGGGCCTTGAGTTTGACACATGCGATCTAGTGGTACTAAAAGTAACAAAAGAAGAAAAAAAAACAGCCAAATATGTCTGCAGTTTAGCTAACAGACTTTGGAATGGGTACATTTTGTCCTTGTCAAACCTGTTGAAGAGAACCAAACTAAATACTCTGAAACTCAAACAACTTACTGTATAACAGTTCATGCACCGCTAGTTGGCAGTGTAGTGCAAATATTGCATAACTTGCTGCTACCAATTGTTGAATTTAATTAGCGGATTAGAATTAGCTTCCCCTAATTTTCATAAGACATTAGTGCTTTTGAAATTGCGGACCTAAATAAATTAATTAGTGCTTTAGAAATAGCGGAACTAATTTTTGGATTAGCGTTGCCCACCACATATGATGCCCGGCAACCAGACCTTTACTGAAGAAGTATTTTAATGACAGGAATACGGCCAGTAATTCCAGGAAGTTAATATGTAATTTATGCTTCCTGCTTGTTCCAAAGGCCGCGGGCGTTCTGGTTCCTGCAGATCGCTCCCCATCCTGTTTTTGAGGCATCCGTCGTGATGACTACACGGGACGACACCCTTCCCAGTGAGACCCCTTCCGTGAAAACGGATGGATCTCTCCAAGGTTCCAGGGCCTTTAGACACTCTGGGTCTATTTTAACCTTTTCTGTTTGTTTGGGCAGAGCGGGTTGTATTTGTTGGTTAAACCATACCTGTATGGCCCGCATTTTCAATAATGCACGTGGCACACAAGGAATGGCTGCCGCCAAGAGGCCCAACAGGCGTTGGCAGGTTTTCACAGGGACCCGTTGGTCCAGTTTAAATCTTCCCAGGCAATGGCGAATGGAGGAGACTCTTTCCTTCGAGAGCCATGCTCTGTATTGGACAGTGTCAATCTGTACACCCAGAAATACGGTAACCCGTGACGGAGTCAGATCGCTTTTCTGTAGGTTTATGACAAAACCGAGAGACTCCAGGTGAGAGATCACCTTAAGGGAGTGTGACAGCGCCTGCTTTCTGCTTCCAGCCAGAATTAGCAGGTCGTCCAGGTAATTCAAGACCCTGAGTCCTTGATTAATAATAATAATAATAATAATAATAATAATAATGAATTCAATTTATAACGCACTTTTCATTAATGAAAATCTCAAAGTGCAAAGCTGCAGTGATTCCTAAGAGGGGTCAGGGTTGCATCCAGACATTTAGTAAATGTACGCGGAACTGTCTTTAAACCAAAGGGTAAGGCTTTGATTCGTAGTCTCCTGGTCTCACAGACTGGAGAACTTGCCGCAGTGTAAGCATCCTGAACTTGAAAGTTTTAATTCTTTTATTGAGAGTCCTGAGATCCAGAATCGGTCTCAAGGAACGGTCCTTTTTGGGCACCAGGAAGTACTTGCTGTAGTATCCGGAGCGTAGTTTGCGTCCTGAGACCAAACTAATCACTCCCTTTTTCAGCATTGTTGAAACGTCCTCCCTCAGCACGTGCACGCATGCAGGGTTGATCTTAGATTGCAACACCCCTGAGAAACAGGGCGGTCTCTTTGAGAACTGCAACTTGAGCCCGTGACGTATTGTTGTCATGACCCAATCATTTGGTAGACATGCCTCCCAAGCCTGCGCATGCGCACTGAGCCTGGATGGCATGTTGAATTGTAGCTCCTCATGTTTCAGGTCTGAGAGGGTGACCTTTGACCCCTCTCGTACCCTTTCGAGCAGGTTGCTCGGCCCAACAGAAGATATTGCGAGATCAGGCCGTATCCGACGAATCTCGTGTATCTTGCTGTGGTTCATAGTTTGACCGTGAGGTCTGGGTTTTATAAAAATGGGACTCGAGTCAAGAACCAGGGCAGTCTGTGCTTTGGTACTTTTATTTTTGTACATGTCTGAAACAGTGTCTGTTTTGTTTACATATACAGTAGGCGAGTCATGTTTGGTGCGTGCACACATGTCACCAGCTCCTCGTGATTCTCTACGAGCAGAGACTGGGACCAGAAAGTTAGGTTCCCGTACCTCGTGGGCGGACAAACCTGTAAAATTATCAGTTCATCCTGGTTCATCAGGTCCGGAACTGGTTTCCATAGGAAGAGGTCGAAGCAGCACTCGGACGGTACTACGAAGCCTCACAGTCCCCAGCGGGTCTCTTTCGTGGGAGACCACGCGTGTTTTCCGTTGGTGGGGCAATTTTTTCCTTGGCAAACCCTCGCGGAGGGCATCCGCTTGTTTGCGTCTTTGTTCCAGCCTTGTCTGGACACGTTCCAGGGCTCTTCCGAAGAGTCCCGTCGACTCGATCGGGTGCTGTAGGAAGGTGGACCTCTGGTTTTCCGGGAGGTCCGACAGCGTTAGCCAAAGATGGCGCTGGGCGACAACTATTTCTGCCATTGCTTTGCCCTGGGAAATAGCTACTGTCCCCATCATGCTGAGCACGAGGTCAGAGGCACGGCGGGCCTCCTCTATGGCCTCGGTTGTGGCTTGCTCGTCCTTTGTTAGCTGGATATCCTGTAGTTTTTCTGCCAGGTAGGCCTGCACCATGCTCGACGTATTCATTGCGCGAGCCGCGAGGCCTTGGGCCTTGTAGCACCTCTCGAGTTGTTTCTCCGAAGCGCGACAGGCTTTGCTGGGCAGCGTTGGTTTCATCCCTGGCTGTGGGGGCCAGGTGAGCCGCCAGAGACTCCTCTATTGGGGGTGCACTGGCAAGGCCCAGAGCCTCCATTCCCGCAACATCCAAGAGTCGGGACAATGGTAGCATGATGGGAGCCCTGGGTTCCGCCCAGGAGCGTTTGAGTTCCGTTAGAAAGTCCGGAAAAATCAGCATTTTCTGCAACGTTGTTGGTTGCTTCGCGTATAAAATAGTTTCCCGCCAGCCTTGTAGCCTGTTGGCGAGGCGTGGGGTCCGGCCACGTGACCTGCAGGGCATCAGCGGCCCTATGGCACAGGTCGAACAGGGCAGGCACCGACAAGTCCGGTTCCGGAAGGTTCTGCGCCAGGTTCTGGGAGGAGTGAACAGTTTCTCCCTTGTCACCGTATTCGGCGTCTATGTCGGACACTTCTGGCGTCGAGTCTTCGACGGCAAGAGAGGAGTCCGACGCGTTGTCCTCCCCGACCCGGCCATTGCATTCTAGGTCCACGTTTTCAGGCTCCGGTTCTGGAGTAGGCAGGTTAGTGCGACGTGCGACCTTCATCGCCGCGGTCCTTGCCATAGATTTGGCCAACGTGTCCGTGGGGCGTTTCCTCACTGTGGCCGTCATTCGACGACAGTGGGGGCAGGAGTCGGGGGATTCCAGCGCTTTCCTCGCGTGTAGTATCCCTAGACAGACAGGACAGGCCTCGTGGGTGTCCGTCACCGAAAGGGAGTAGCCGCAGCCGCTGGGGCATGGGCGCGAGCGAGGACTCGTCGTCCTGGTTTTCTTCTTCTTTGTCCTCCGTTTTCCCTTCTCGGGAGCCATGTCCGGAGACGAGAAGAGTAGAAGTTGGTCCTAGTTTCCTTTTTGTTCGAAGCCGTCTTCTCCTCGTCTTGCTTTCGCTAGTAGACTGCTAGTTGGATTAGCAGAAGGTTGTGACACAGTTAGCGTCGTCGAGCGAAGCTGCGGAAGAGAAGAAAACTTCGGGTAAGTAGAAAAATGCTGGACTAGCTTTCGCCAGCCCAGCAGTACGCAGGAAAATTTTCTCTGTACGCTCAGTGTAGGGAGCAAGCTCACCTCAATCAAGCGACGCGACAACAGAGAGGTCCCGCGATGTTCAGGTGTTTCAGCGAGGTGAAGGGCAAAAAAAGAAAGATGGAGGGGCGTCAGTCGCTTAAGTACCTGAAAGGCGGTACCTCTGACGCGGGGTGACGCCCCCTGCCGTAAAAGGCATGATTGTATTCATTCAGGTAATCGCGCGGGGGCGCAATTCCCATAGCAAGTATGTTGCATCGAGAGACCGAACTGAAAGGGAACCCTTTGATTGCTTTAATACATTCATGTACTAACAATAGGTTGTGTTTGTTCGACATGCTTCGCAATTATTATTTACATGCGCGTTGAGCAACGGCTTCCCACGGGCACATCACGATGACGTTTTGCGGAAGTGCGCTGATTTTTAGGGGCGTGTCCCAGAGGAAAAACTACCATAACTTGGAATGAGATTTTAATATATTTATAATTTATTTTGCAAAAACAAACAGAGCTGAATGATATAAGATATACATGTTGTGACAAATATGCAAATTTCCAACATCATGTCACAATCCCTTTAAGGTTCTTTATTGTCTTTCACATCACATGTGGTACATGAGGTGGAAAGAAATTGTGTACACAGGGTCCCAGTTACATCCAACAATAGTAAAAATATAAATTGTAAAAAGAAACAGTAAATAAGGATCTAAGATACAGTATACGCTAAACAAACGCCCAACGGTACGCTAAAAAAAATAAGATATTTGCTAATCACTGATAGTGCAAAACAATACACCAAACCACAGGAGCACAATTCTAATAGGTTCAGTTTGGCTGTAATTTACATGCTTAATGTGAGCACTAACTTACAATAAGCACTAATAGTACAAAAACAATATGCCGAACAACAGCAGCATGAACATGGGTCTGTATGAGCAGATGAGTGCGAATGAACACAGAAGCATGAAATAAATCAGCAGCATGAGCTCAGCAGCATGGATAGTCAGCAGCACATGTCAACAATCAAATAGATTACATGTATTTTATTTTTCCCGCAGTGATTATCTTGGTTAGATATTCATGAGTCTAACAGCCTCAGGGTAGAAGCTGTTCCTCAGTCTAGTTTCTACACTTAATGCTCCTCAACCTCCTTCCTGAGGGGAGCGAGGCAAAAAGTGTGTGTGCTGGGTGAGTGGAGTCCTTCATGATGCAGGTGGACCTCTTCCTGCATCTGAAGGTGTAGATGTCTGTGATGGTGGGGAGACTGACTCCAACAGACTTCTGTGCAGCCTTCACCACTCTCTGCAAAGCTTTTCTTTCTTCAGCTGTTCAACCTCCATGCCACACATTGATATGCTTCCATGCTTCCGTAATTTGAGGTGAACTATAAATGTAAATAGAAAACCGTTTTTAATAAAATGGACAATGGACAGTTTTAAATAAAAAAATTTAAATGTGATCAATGGATGTATCACTACAAAAAATCAACAACTTATAAATCTGACAACTGGTTTACTTCAGGAATGAATCAAATTTAAAATGGACACCACAGATAATCTACATCAGCTAACACTGAAATTATTATAACTTGGTCAGTTTTACAAATAATCAGCTAAACTTGGTTGTAGCTGAGTCATTCATCGTATTCTTTGAGAGGGACATATCACAATAATGCATGATAATTTGAAGAATAGTATTTTCTAGATTTAACCAAAATCACTACAACTTTCATTTCAGTGTTCAAGAAAACCATTTTTGCAGAGAGCATTTGCCTAAACATCCATGTTTTCATTGTTGAAAACAAATCAGTTTGAAAGATTTTGGAACATTTAAAGTTGTAAAGTGAAAGCAGAAAACAAAATGTGCAAATATTCAAATAAATCCAACTTTAGATCAAAACTTTTTCAAATATAACGAACAAAAAAATCATCACAATTATACAGCAGTTGCATTGTCTTTCTTAACATATAACTATAATCCAAAACCAGTTTGTATGTACTGATAATTTATATGGTGTAAAAGTGGTTTTATTTATTTATTATATTTACAGTTATGATAAAAGAGTCATCAATACAACTGAAACTATGGTATCACTGTCCAAATAACAAGGAACTGAAACGTGATGAGAACACTGTTTTGGTTTTGTGAACATCTGTAAAGTGATAAGGAAATATTTGAATGAGCTCAACACAATAAAATAGCACTTCCATAAAAAAAACAGGACAACTCCCCGAGATAACGTCTTGTCGTTGTCAGTGAGCTTGGTGTCATATTACAGTACTCTATAAATGTGTGTGTTTTTGGGGTGTGGGGGGTGGATAAACAGAATCTTTAAGACATTTACATCACAACTGTGCAAGACAAATCTTTACCAATGGCTCGCTGACAACAAGACAACACAGACCCAAATGAGCGCTGTGATTTATTGACTACTGACGTCCAACAGGTGTACATTTTACAGGAGTGTCTCCATTGTAGTGACACTGCCCTGTATGTTTAAAATTGTTCATAGCTCTAATAAACCTAGTTTAACTGTCTGATCAGTTGAAGTTGATGACACGCAGAGGTCCTCCAATCTGAATCCGTATATATAATAATAATAATAATAATAATAATAATAATAATGTCCTTTTTTGTCATCTGTGTATGTTTCCCATACATAGACGAAATTCGTCTCTTCATTTAACCCAACCACCACCAGATGGTGCAGTGAGTAGTCATAGAAAGCGCCCGGGGAGCTGGAGAATTAGGTGTGCACTCATAGACACCCCAAGGTGTGTAGTGGCCGGGGTTCGAACCCGGGTCCTTCGGGTCCCAAGTCGGAAGCCCTGCCAATACTGTACTGTATATATATATAT
>JBBPBX010047720.1:15609-26038 GCA_038048925.1 Garcialebias charrua | reverse complement strand
AAACAAACAGACAGTTGGACCTTTCTGTTGGCACATTACTTAAAGTTTACCATGATGAAAATAAACATAAGGAGGAGTTTAAGGAGGAAAGATAAAAGATTGAAAGGAAATGGTTGAATCTTATCTTGAGATGTTTAACCAGAGATAGCACCCTCTGCTCGGTTTCGGCTGGACGTCCGTACCGTGATGAAACGACTTTTACCTTCGTGAAGATGATCCTGTCTCGACTCCGGTAAATTAGTCAAGCCAGACGCGCATGCTGCTGCGTTTTACAGGCGACCCACGTTCATCTTGCCACGGTCTCGAGACCGTCTGCGTCGGCCTCCCAGAGTAATGCCCAGCTCTGGTTTTGTTTCAAGATAACTTCCAGAAAGAGTGTCACCGCTTGGAGCTGTGACACTCGAAGGGGTTCACAGCTGACGTGCTGTTTGAACCTTTGCTGAAGACGTGGGCCCTTGGTGCATGGCCGGGACGTACATCAGCTTGGAGGAAAACGTCCGTGCATCTTCCCTTCTCCCCGAGAACTCATCAGCTCAGCTTCTCCCCGAGAACTGAGTCCCAGCACGGAGACAAAACAAAACCTGCAGGTGTGAAAACAGAGCACTCTCTGTTTGAGCACAGATGAATTGTTTTTAGAACGGACGGGAGACCGAAGATTAAGTTATGTCTAGAACTTTTCTTTCGTTCCAAAAACAGTTCAAACAAATAGACGGATTGTTCATTCAACTTTAGACACTTATTCTGCAGAGAGCAGACAGTTTAAAGCAAGATCATTCTGAGATGTTCTCTTAACTTTGGCATATTTAAAATATACCAGCTTAGTAAAATCATCATTAAATGACAAAAATATACTGTTGATCAATTCTGAATTAACACACATTAAAAAGAAAGTTCAATCTGATTAATTGGTGTCCATTAATTCAACATAATTCTAACAAAAAGTAGTGTCCACTTGTGTCCTTGAGATGTCCAAGAAAGTGTAACACTGAGAGTTTCAGAGAGATGCGGAGAGGCCCATATTCCATACGGACATGAGAGTGCTGTATCCCTACAGTCCCCCTTTTTGGAAATCATCGCCTGTCCTTGGGGATGAGATCCAACACGAAAGGATACCACCGAATGTCTCTGACCTCTATGTAATCCAGCAAGTGGAAAAAAAAAAGTCAAAAAAGAAAGTTCAAAATTATACTCCCATAATGTTTTGGAAATTCCATACTGTTCGTAGGTAATCCCATTGCGGCAAGCTTTTAATCCTTTGGAAAACATAGTCTGTTAACCCATGGAGAACTGAGTCTGTGATCCCTTGGAAAACAAAGTCTTATAATCCACAACGGTAAATCCACAACGATGGGGTTATTGATTTCATCAGCACAATGGTTTTTAATCAGCATGTAGAGGGGATCCCTCGATTGAAGCAGAGGAGGCGGGCCTTGGATGAAGGTTGAAGACCAACGTTGGATCAGCAGGTCCCCACATCGAAGGTTGCAGGCTGGATGGCTTCCAGTCGGTGCCACCCTGGTTCAATGTGTCATGCAATTATGTGGTTTTAGGTGGGCTTATGATAGGGATTCTACATTAAGCCTTACCTATATGCACCTGGTATGTAAGCTATCATGGATTAGATCAGCTACAATTACCAATTAAGGGGTGGATCAATGCTGTAAAAATCAGAAATAGGGATCTATACCTATAGAAATGTGGAGGGCTTCTGTAACGAAGGCCTCTTCATTCAAACTATTCCTCCATTCATTATTTAGTTTAGGTTAAACTAAAATAAAAAAAATGAAACTAGTTTGGTCTAAATGTCTGTTGTCTTTTAGACGAACGACGCAAGATTTGGTATTCCCTATAAATTTTGAAGTCTATGGCGAGACTCATCAAAATGAATAGATCTAGAATAGAAACGATCGAATCGGTTCTATCTAAATGATTGGGAGATCAGTGTAGATTATAGTACCTTAAGTAGTATTAATCTACAATGACTTTTCAAAGATTGAGATCTTTAACAAAATGAACAGCATGTTGGCATAGTTAAATCCATTTAAGTCTTCAACTTATCAACAATCAAAACCTCTTTTGGCTGGGAGTGTTCAGAAAACAATAACAACGTCAATAACAACAAAAGTAGCAATCAAGCAACTAAAAACAACGTTTCACTACGTCAAACTCACTCTGGTCGTCAGATTCCAACGTGTCACACACAAGAAAAACAGTTCTTAGCTTTATAACCGATGTCAATTAAATCCTGCAGATTTAAACGGTTGTTAAGGTTAGTTTTTGTTGTGGGTTTTATGCTTAGCGTTTCTAAGTTCTAGTTGGAACGGTTTCTTTTCGCAACTAGAATAGTTTAAACTGTTTAGTTTATTTACTATCCTGTGCTTGGACGACCTTGTTTTCCCATGAAGTCTGTGAGTTTGCGAGATCTTTGTCGTTTGTGGGGTTATTGAAATCTTTGTCCTTGACATGGGCATGACCTAACATCACCCCCCTGTGGTCATGAGGGACCACGCGCACGGGTGTGGACGTCCGTCCATGGGCACGAGTTAGGATGCCTTTGTTTAGTCTAAGCTGTTCGCGCAGTTTATGGGGAGCCTTGTACAGGAACCTTATAGGTTTCGGCCAACGTACCTCTGTACGTTTACCTCTTTCTGCGTAATGCAGGTGTGTCACAACCGTCGGCGCCGTTGCAGGCGTGTCTCTGTCGTTGTGATGTATGTCTTCCCACCTCATGAATGAAGAGGTGCTCTTTGAGTCTGTCAGAACTATGTCATCGCTGAGTAGTTCTAGATTCAAATGCTCTTGAACCAAGGTTTCATCGAAAGCTTGGTTGATGGCTGAATAATCTGTCCCAGAGGACAGTACAGCGTTCTCGGTGTGTGATCCTCGGATCTCTACACCGTCCTCTACCTGTGGTAGGAAGTGTGAGATTGTCCCCCTTTTGTTTGAGGAGGGATCCTCAAAATCTGCAACAACGAAGTCCAAGTGACAGCCAGCATGGAGTAGACTGTCACCTTGTGGGCTCAGATGTCCTTGAACCAAGACTTCACAGAAAGCTTGGCTGTTCGCTGAATTACCTGTCCCACAGGACAGTACAGCGTCATCGGTGTGGGACCCTTGGATCTCCACACCTTCTTCTACCGGTGGTAGGTAGTGTTCAGTGAGTGCTGAAGGTGTCAGCTCGCAGAGGAGGTCCTCGTGATGGGCCAGAGTCTGGTCCAACTGTTGAGTCTCCTCTGTCTCACCTGTATATGAAGGTTCACTTACCGGGTTTGTGGTCTCGGTTGGGGAATCCCTTGTGACCTTAGCGGTACCTGTTGTTAGACAGTCAGTGTCCTGACCTTGGGGAGGTACCACGAATGGCAGTGGACTGCTCACTGTGGCCCACATTGTCTGATTGCCATAATTTATAATCGCTTCAAAGCGATTTATAAAATCTTGGCCAACCACAAATGGAGCCCGGAGTGAGTCAAGTTCAGACACATATACCGGGTGGTATAGTGACATCTCGCCAATCTGCATGTGAACCATGGCTATTAGGGTTGTTCTCGTCTTTGCGAGGCCCAGTTGCTCACCATAAGTGTATTTCACAAAGGGTATTTGCCTGTCAACATCGTTAGCGGCGGTCCTTAGCTCCTCAAACAGTTCGGCTGACATGGTAGACACGTCTGAGCCGCTAACCAGGAGCGCTTCTTGCGCGAGGACCCCTTCCAATGTGAGTGGCAGGTAAGCTCTCTTAGCTATCCCCCTTTTTATAAAGTTACACAGAAACCGTTCAGGTTTTTCCACACGTTTCTGTGTACGTGTGACTCTGTCTGTGTAATCGTCGTCGCTGTCAGCATCATGATGGCTGTCTGCCTCATGACCTTCAGGATGTGGATTTTCAGCAATTTGTTTGCTGTCAGCGTCTTGATTTTTAGGACGCTGACCATCAGCAATTTGTTTGTTGCCAGCATTTATGTCAGTGTTGACGTTGTTGTTGTCAACTGTGTGCACTGAGTTGTTGCAAAAGGCATTGCTGTGCGCCGCTTCATCAGGTCGAACAACGTTGTTTGTGTTATCATCAAGGACAACGTCACACGTTGTGTCAGCTTGGTCAACCACTGTAACAATCAAATCATTTGACAAACAACTCACAACCTCAGTCACGTCCTCGCGCGGAGGCGCCGTTCCCATAATCTGGAGCATGTGTGACTCATTGCATGTCTCAAACTGTGCAGTTCGAGGGGCAGGGGCAGGAGGGCCGCTTCTCGGGGGCACATGTTGGGACAGACCATTTTTCAAAGGGTCACGGTTCCCAGACATCAACTTCTCTCGAAGTTCACCCACTGTGAGACCTAGGTATAGGGTGGCCGTGGTGTAGTGGTAATGGCAGTCGTCTCCCGATCGGAAAGTTGGCGGTTCGACTCCCGGGACCCGCACCATGTGTCGTTGTGTCCTTGGGCAAGACACTTAACCCTGAGTTGCTCCCGGTAGGACTGGAAAGCACCTTGCATGGTAGTCTGCCGCCACCGGTTTATGAATGTGTGTAGCATTCAATATATGTGTAGCACTTTGAGATTTTCAGTAATGAAAAGTGCGTTATAAATTGAATTAATTATTATTATTATTAGGTGAGAACTCTTTTGGTTCGATCTGAACCATCTTGGTTCATCTAGAGAGCGAACACCTACCTTGTGTGGTTCTCTGCTCATCTCAAGGTTTTCAACCTGAGGGGCAGGGGGTTCAGAACTCCCCGTGAACCGATCAGAGTCACCTTTACAACTCGTAGCACCATGCTGTTGTTTGTTATTAAGAAAAACCTGTGACCTCTCGCACTTTGAAGGAGAGGGAACCTCTTCTACTTCCTGCGAGTGGGATGTGACCTTTTGACCTGGACACACCACTGAGGTTTTTTTACGCTGTTCGTTTCGAGCATGTCAAAAAATTCCACAGCACATTGTTTAATTTCTGCCATGGTACTCTCTTTGCAATTAACATTGAAGCGAACACATTTCATTATGAAAGGTAACAGATTCAAAGTGAAACGATTTTTAAACAGGTAATCTTCCTCAAAGCCAGGGACAGTTTTGTCCTTTGTGCAAGCAGAGAGGAGCCTGTCGTAAAACACCAGGGGATGTTCACCTGGTTCCTGTAGGACGTTCTTAGCAGCTAAGCACCTATCAAATGATGAAACAAGCCCACAATTTGTTGATGCACCTGCCAGGACGTCCATCTTTGTACTGATCTTCCGTGAAAAATCAAGTAAAATGTGTCTTATGTCACAGTGTGCAGTCTCACCATGTGATGCCAGGATGTGAAATTAAATAAAAAATCAGTGATTCCTATTAATTTGTCGACCTGTGACAAGGTCAAACAAAATTGGCTGTTTTTTGTGTGATTTTGTGAAAATCAAGACAAAAAATGCCTCCTGTGTGTTATTTTAAACTTGCAGTTAAAAAAAAAAAAACAGACAGTTTGTTTTGCACAGAATCAATGATAAACGTGTCAAGTTTTATCAAAAAACAGACATGTCTGTATTAAAGCTGTGTAACTGTTCTGCCATCAACATTTGATTATATGTGAAAATCAAATGAAAGGGTGCTGTGTGTACAATATTCTCAAAATGTTTCCCGTGTAAAACAGGAACATTCAGCATGTACAAATTACAGGAAGACTGCGTCTTCTAAAGTAACCAGCAGATGGGGTGACAACGCTGGAAATGTATATCACAGCGACTGCAATTCTCTTTCTGACCGCTATGAAGGCGCGGTTGTCACCAGTGAGCGAAGCTGCAGCTTTCAGCCCACACAGACATCCAACAACGGATGAAAAGCATAAATCAGACAGATCTAAAGCGTAACGTGATAAGCTCTAGAACCCAGGCTCACAAAAACGAAATCATGTGAGCAAAATCGGTTGAACTGTGAAACTTTTTAAACTTCGTTTAAAAGAAATAAGGTCGGTCCATACAGCAGTTGTAGCTCCCGGTGTCACGTGACCTGGTCACATGGCGATCGGTAGTCTTAGACCAACTGACTCTCACATTCACTAAAGTCTCAAAAACACCGCGATTAAACAGTCTTTTAAATGACAGTAATGGACAAACAAGCATGGAAACTTGTCTGGGACAGACAGCTTGTGAAAGTTGACGAGGAGTGAGCACCTCAGTGAGGAGTCCTCACCCCCCTTTAGCGTCAACACCTACAGCGTAATCGACCAATCACAGCGAAGACAGAACAGCAGTTCAAAAACCCAAGCGTTCATGGGAAATGGAGTCTTCTTAACCTAACGCCGCCCACGTGTGACGCGCCGATCGAACGGTGAGGTGTGTTCACGGACCTATGGTCGGTCGAACAAAAGCGTGGAGCGGACTTTTCAACGTTCTAAAAGAGTCATAAATATCGCAAAACACCGCGGTTAAGCCAGTCTTCGACGATATCACGTGCATAGAACTCAAACAACACAAATAAACCGTCAGAAATGTGTACATAAATGAATCTGACAACCAGCAGTCTACAGAAACCAACGTTCTTGAACACAACACACAATGGACCAATCACAGCGTTTTAAGCAGCCATTTTGTCTCTCGGTACCTGTTTAGCTTAGCCCGACCCAAAGTCCTAGACACACTTTCACAAAATAAACGTATTTTTACACCGCAGAAAATTCTGTAAATGAGCTCAACACATCCAGGCTAACTTCCACGCCCCCCAAAGAAGGCAGCACGCTAACTGTGTACAACAACGGACTTTACGTCACTCGGAACCGGAGTGTCCGGTCCAAAAGCAGAGTGGGCTTTACCCGAACCTCGGCAGACAACACGTCGTAACAGATTAGGTAAAAATGGAGCAGCAAAGAGTGAACAGACCATCAACAGCGAACCCGCACATGTAATAGAATGAAGCAGAATCGTGACGCGGCGGTCACAACAATGAAAAATGCATGCAGCCTCGCGACACGTTATAAACGTCTCACAAACACAGACATTCATTCATCCGCAGCTCCAAAACACACGTTCAAAAGTGAAAGAAAAGAATAATTCTAACGGGAAAACGCACCAGACAATGCCACTATTAGCAATCTCTGAGACACTCACCAGCCAAAACCACTCTATAAGTCCACAACAGGATGCAAACTAATGCCAACAACACCGTAACAAAAATAAGCTACAAAAACAACTTAATCAATTTAATCTTTCAGAAGACCGTCACGAGCCACCAATATGTAAAGGAATCTATAGGCCGTTTGTGTAATTAAACACAAACGAGGTCAGTTTACTGACTTACCTATAGTTTTAGGTGCGCATCGCTGAGCAGACTTTTATCTGCACAAACATGCCACCAATTCACGGGGTCTCAACTTTTTCAGAATAAATCAATAAATCTGTGATGTGATTAGCCAGAAATGTAACTTCACGAGAGGCTTCAACTTATGTTGGTCTACCAAAA
Source organism: Garcialebias charrua (assembly GCA_038048925.1). NCBI lineage: Eukaryota > Metazoa > Chordata > Actinopteri > Cyprinodontiformes > Rivulidae > Garcialebias > Garcialebias charrua. The sequence continues at coordinate 18,611 of JBBPBX010047720.1, read as the reverse complement.
AAATAGACCTTTTATTGAAACTATCACAAAAATTACATTAAACATTTGTATCGATATTAGCTCTGATTTAATAACTACGTTGACAAGAATTCAAATTAAAAACAAACAGACAGTTGGACCTTTCTGTTGGCACATTACTTAAAGTTTACCATGATGAAAATAAACATAAGGAGGAGTTTAAGGAGGAAAGATAAAAGATTGAAAGGAAATGGTTGAATCTTATCTTGAGATGTTTAACCAGAGATAGCACCCTCTGCTCGGTTTCGGCTGGACGTCCGTACCGTGATGAAACGACTTTTACCTTCGTGAAGATGATCCTGTCTCGACTCCGGTAAATTAGTCAAGCCAGACGCGCATGCTGCTGCGTTTTACAGGCGACCCACGTTCATCTTGCCACGGTCTCGAGACCGTCTGCGTCGGCCTCCCAGAGTAATGCCCAGCTCTGGTTTTGTTTCAAGATAACTTCCAGAAAGAGTGTCACCGCTTGGAGCTGTGACACTCGAAGGGGTTCACAGCTGACGTGCTGTTTGAACCTTTGCTGAAGACGTGGGCCCTTGGTGCATGGCCGGGACGTACATCAGCTTGGAGGAAAACGTCCGTGCATCTTCCCTTCTCCCCGAGAACTCATCAGCTCAGCTTCTCCCCGAGAACTGAGTCCCAGCACGGAGACAAAACAAAACCTGCAGGTGTGAAAACAGAGCACTCTCTGTTTGAGCACAGATGAATTGTTTTTAGAACGGACGGGAGACCGAAGATTAAGTTATGTCTAGAACTTTTCTTTCGTTCCAAAAACAGTTCAAACAAATAGAACGGATTGTTCATTCAACTTTAGACACTTATTCTGCAGAGAGCAGACAGTTTAAAGCAAGATCATTCTGAGATGTTCTCTTAACTTTGGCATATTTAAAATATACCAGCTTAGTAAAATCATCATTAAATGACAAAAATATACTGTTGATCAATTCTGAATTAACACACATTAAAAAGAAAGTTCAATCTGATTAATTGGTGTCCATTAATTCAACATAATTCTAACAAAAAGTAGTGTCCACTTGTGTCCTTGAGATGTCCAAGAAAGTGTAACACTGAGAGTTTCAGAGAGATGCGGAGAGGCCCATATTCCATACGGACATGAGAGTGCTGTATCCCTACAAATATTACTTGCGCTGTGAAGCTTGAAAGGTGTCACTGAACTTCTGCGCCTCTTCGACCGAGCCCAGCCACTTTCTGTTTCCATCAGGTAAAGTCACGCAAAGTCGAGCAAGAAAAAGCAGAGCAGGTTTTAGACCCAAAGAATACAGTGCGGACATCACGTCCTTATATTCCACTCGCTGGTTGAGGACTTCTGGGCTGTAGTCTTCCACGATCCGCACCGGTTTACCCTGGTATTCAAGCCTGCCTCTGCGTCAAGCCTCCCAGATCAGCAGCTCCTTTACCTGGACCCGGTGCACTCGCAGGATAACCGGGCGCGGCCGCTGGTCCGAGGCGGGTTTCGGAGCGAGGGTTCGATGGGCCCGGTCCAGTTCGGGTGGAGAAGGAAGCGTGTCACGCCCGAAGATGTCGCACAGCAGGTTGGAGAAGAAGTCTGTGGGACGTCCGCTTTCAATAGATTCCGGTAAACCCAGCACACGAATATTCTGCCGTCTGCTTCGATTTTCTAAATCCGCCAGTTTAGATCTTAGTCTGGCGTTTTCCTCCTGCAGAGTTGAGCAGGTGTTTTCCACCTCCGACATGCGCTGGCTCAGGTCGTTAGTGACAAGTTCCAGTGATGACACACGCTGGCCGTGTTCCTCCACCGCGAGCCGAGTTTGGTCCAATTTGATATCCAGCTGGTGAAAAGTTTGTTTAAACTCAGCTGACAGCGCAGCGCGGTGTTCCTCCAGCAGCGAGGTAATTGCCTCGAGGGTTAGGCCAGCGTCATCCTTCTCAGCGTCTTTCTTGGATCTTGTCGACTTTTGAGACATTTTTAATTTAAAATCTTCAAAAGAGATGCTTGATAGAAGTTGTGTGCGTGATGATAGGCAAAAAATATTACATTATGGACATTATGGGCAGCACGGTGGCACAACTGGTAGAGCTGCTGCCTCTCAGCGAGAAGGTTGCCGGTTCAAATCCCGGTCCGGGGCCTTTCTGGGTGGAGTTTGCATGTTCTCCCCGTGCATGCGTGGGTTTCCTCCGGGTACTCCGGTTTCCTCCCACAGACCAAAAAACATGCTTGTTAGGCTGATTGGTGACTCTAAATTGACCCTAGGTGTGAGTGTGAGAGTGGATGGTTGTTTGGTGTGAGTGAGACAGGTCCCTCTTGTAAATGAGTCCCCGTGACTCAACGAGGCTAGCCTGTATAAATAAAGGTTGAATGAATGAATGAATGAATGAACATATAGAGGGCTTGGTGGTACTAAAAAATAAATTTTACCCGGAGCACTGGCAAGTGCGACTCACTCCATCTCACGACCACACCCCCCGCCAATAAATTAAAATAAATAAATAAAAATGTCACCCCCATGTTTTTAACTGTTGGTCTGAGCTTGGAAGCTTTGGAGCACCAAAGTTACAGGGAGCATCATCACCAAAGAAGATGCATTCTGTCTTTCCTTCGTTTAAAAACAAAAAATTACGGTGAAGCCACCGTTTAATATCAGCAATATAATCAACGTAGGGAGTGAGGATTACTGTTTTTGGGTTTCATTGGTAAATAAATTTGTACATCATCAGCATAGCAGTGAAAAGAAAAGTTATGTTTGGCTATTACTGATCCAAGAGGCAGCATGTATAGTGAGAAGAGGAGAGGACCAAGAATAGAACCCTGTGGCACACCACAAGTTGATTGATGGATGAACTGCACGAGCGGCATGGATTGTTCATTTAAAATAAATTACCGTATTTAAAATACTGAGGAAGTCTTTCGGACGAAAGACGAAACGTTTCTACAGTTTTTTTTTGCTTTGTTTTGTTTTGTTTTTTTGAATGTCCAGAGGACCAGACTTAGCTTTTTTGGATTT
>JBBPBX010047720.1:0-10328 GCA_038048925.1 Garcialebias charrua | reverse complement strand
CCAGTGCCTGTTGACCAGGTCTCTACCCATGGGGTCCAGTCAGGCTCAGTCCAAAGGAGCAACATAAGTTGCCTTCCTGTGGGCCCACCACCTACAGGAGGGGCCATAAAAGTTGGGTGCATGACTCCATGGGCAGTGGCCAAAGGCGGGGGCCTTGGCACTCTTGACCCTGGCTTACCAAAGCTGACTCTTGGGACATGAAACGTAACCTCTCTGGCAGGGAAGGAACCTGAGCTTGTGCTCGATGTTGAGAGGTACAGACTCTAGCTAGACCTTTGGGTCCCCCACAGAAGAGCTGGAAGAGGTGACTATGGAAAGAGCTCTCTGGGCCTCCCTGCTCAAGCTGCTGCCCCCACGACCTGACTTCGGAACAAGTGGAAGCTAATGGATGGAGTCCATATATACTATCAGTTTAAGAACTCAGGAAAATAAGAGACAGAACCAACTGCTAATGTAAGGATTAAGAGGTCTATTGATTAAAAAACATCTAATCTAAAGAAATGCACACAAAAAACACACTTTCCACATGAAGTTATTAGAAAGAAGAAAATACTTTATTAGTTTCACACCTTTTGTCTGCAAACTCTTCTTTTCAGAGATCACTGTTGGTGCAGCTGTGTCTTGTGGCAACCTGCAGAGAAAAAGAACAGTCATGTAGCAGAACAAATATTTGTAACAATAATGCAACTACCAGTAATAAAAGATTATTGCATTTTGTAATTAAAGGCCTGGAATTCTTTAAAACATCTCATATTGCCCACTGGCTTTCATCTGACAGAGACTAAAGGAAATCGAAGCTGTTCTTGTGCACACCCCTTGCATTTGATATTTTGTGTAACCTTATGCGATATTGTGAGATTAGAGCGTTACAGACAAGTCTTAGCTACTACCTCAGACTTTACATTAATATCAGGGATAATAATTGAGTTACAGCCATTTTTGTATTTGCCAAGATCACTTAGCTGTGGCGTTTATTTTGAATTGGGCTGACTTCAAAAGTTAATCAATCAGTTGGTAATCTTACTTTCTGAAAGTTTTGATAAAATTTGTTCAATGACTTATGAGATATTTTGTTAACAGAAAACATTACAAACTCACAAGGGGTGGGCGATATGGCTCAAATATAATAATGTATTGTGATATTTCAGAGAATTCTGACGATAACGATACATTTTATGATATAACAAAAAAAAGACAGAAATCTAGTTGTTCATTTGACAAAATTAACTTGTTGCTTTGCAGTATTATATAAACTAAAAATACAAGATTATTGAGCATGCCTCAGGGTAAAAATACAAGAGTAATTTTACTGCAATTACTTTATTTAGTAAAGTATTCAGTCTCAAAGTATAAAAATGATCCGTCTGTTTTCTAGATTGAAAAAGTCTGCACAAAATATACGTAGAACCAAATCCACCACAAAAACTAAAGTGCAGGTGCAGTTTCCCAAAATAACTAAATAAAGTTAAGCTTAAGATCTGTAAATCAATGTAACATACAAGAAAAATATGTTGTCTTTAAATGAGATATAACTTCCAGAACTTGTGGCAAATGCTGAAAACTAATGAAATGCTGCCTGAAAGGACTGATCATTAGCAGAACAGCCATCAGTCAATTTCCTGATCCTCAGGAAAGCAGCTGCTCTCGAGGTTTGAGCTGCAGTTCCCAGCCGCTGCACACTCAGACTCAGGTCAGGCTCCACAGTCCGACTTGATCATAAATCGGTGGTTGATGCATTCAGTGTTTCCTCCACCATTATACAAGCGGGGTGCCCCCGTGTCAACAGAACCGAGTGCACAGTCTACCGAACAGAGCTGCGCACACCCCTGCCCCAACACACTGAGGTAGCTCCAAGTTAGCAGCGCACTAGCTAAAAAGCTAAAAGCAACGTCTTCCCTCACACTGACCGTCTCAAAAAATGTCGGAACAAACAGCACTCAGCTCGGATGTGTCTGTGTCCCTCCTGCTCTAAAACAGTGCACAGCTCAGATGTCTCCGTTCATGCCTTCACCTTTACAACTTGAACATTGCAGCATAATCCGCATCATGATATTTATTTTCCAGGGCAATTATTTTTTTTACCGGTATTATTGTGAACGATATGATCTGGCCCAGCCCTACTCACGCATACCAAAAACCATTACTGTCTGTTTTCATTTGCAGAGGCAATATGTAACATTGTAATTTACCTCTCAGGCTTTTGAACATGTCTCCGGAACAAATCCATAGTGAAGTCATTGTCCAGATACATGGTTTGCTCTGAGATGCCGAAGTAGTGCATCTGCGGCATCTGAAGCTCAGCATCATCCATCCGCAGGGCGCATTTAGGAGTCGTGGCCATGGTTGGCCTTAGGGGAGTTTTGAGTGAAGGCAGTAGCAGGTTGAACTCAGGCATGGGGGGGACTTCAGAGCACCACTCTTCCCCAGCTATAGCTCTCTTGAGTTGCATCTCAGACAGACCGAAATCTGACAGCTGAGGGGTTCGCATCACATCAGTGAAGAGCTGCTCCATCTTCCGGGGAGGCGACAAGCAGAGAACCCCTTCATCCTCCTCCTGGTTTCCATCTTCGCCCACAGCTGGGCTGCTCTTAGCTTCTTCAACAACTTTAATTTCTTCTTGTGTTTCTTGATCGTTCAGCTCTGTATAAAAGAAAGACTCAAATAAAACAAACTGGGCATATTGTGGTTCCAGTCTAACAAATCTGTTCATCGCTTACTGCCATGTATTTGGGAGTCACAGGAAGCTTTATATCCATATTTCTCCAGGTGTGTCCTGATGGCATGAACGTCTTTAGTGACCCTCTGCTCCATCACTCTACAGGCTTTAATGAAGTTGTTCACCTCGTTCTCTTGTTCTTTCTGTTCTGCCAACTGATCCCAGATCAGCTCCTGCATAATAGACCAATTGTCAAACGTTGAGAAGGCAGAATCACTCACTTTAAATATTTTAGAACTTTTTAAGTTACCCACTGAAAACAAAACCTATTTAAGGAATTGAAAGTATTTGGTTTAAAAAAAACTTTGGTTTGCAGCTGTGCATAATTTTATTCTATATTTATTTATTTCCATAAAAACAACAACAAAACAGGTTTAATGGGCCAAAAGAGTTTTTATTTTAATTTTATCAAAGTCTTTTTATTTTTAGCATACAACAAAAAGGAGAACCAAAAAAAAACACAAAAAAAAACTCCCAACGCTCCCACACTGGATCAGTCACACACATACACAGCAGACGGAGGGAAAAGGGAAAGAGGAAGGATGTGTGTTTCTTTGAAATTTAACAAGATAAGCACCAAAAACAATTATTTGTTTGCTCGACATTATAGCTAAAGTGTGTCTCAGTTGAACTTTTACTTAATAAATGCACTTTTAATGGCCCAATTAACTGCATCTCGCCAGAGCGTTGCAACAAAATTAAGCTGATTTGACGGTTGCTCCAAGCAGCAAGCAGAACGAAGGTGGGGTATTATGGCAGGCTGATTGTGTCGTTAATAGGTGGTGAAGATTCTCAGTCATCCAGGATATGGTAAATTCAAAAAAGTTCAAGACAAAAACAATAAAGTTTAAAGTAAAGTATAATAAATAAAGTTAAGTTGTTTTTGTCTTTAACTTTGTTGACCTATTACATCATACAATGGCATGCCTTACTACTCGGGTGCCATCTAGTGGCTAAAAATAGTAGTGTTCAAAAATTTCAGTCAGAATAAATGAAAACGTCATATCTGAGGCAAAAATTGGTTTATAAATATGGGATGAACTGATTCACTTTTTTTTTTTTACTTCCGATCCCGATACCTAAATCTAGGTATCTGCCGATACGGATTTGATATCATCATCAATATTTTGTATTGAATGCTTTTGAATTCATCATCATTAGTGATTTTATGAGGCTGTAATAATCTCCTCTCAAGTACAATTTGTACAAATATATGCATGCATGTTAGGGATGCAACGGTACACGTGGGTGTACCGAACCGTTTCGGTACAGCACGTTCGGTTCAGTCCACCTGCGTACCGTTTCGGTTATTTTTTCACTCATCAAACGTTATTAACGGGAGAATATATGCATCGCGGAACAAAATTTCCTGGGCGCGTTTCAGCACGGAGCTATTATCTTGCAGCACGCGTAGCACGCACAGCATTTAGCCGCATAGCATCTCGTGTGCGGTCTCCTGTTTGGGAAGGTTATGGCTTTCTTGTTAAAAGACGAGCGCAAATCCAAAACTGTGTGTCGACGTTGTTTCACAAGACTGGATCTGTAGCAGCAACACGTCTAACGTTAACGCGCTTGAAACTACGTCATCCGAACGTGAACGAAGAAAATAATTAATAATAATAATTTGTCACATTTGTCATCTGTGTATGTTTCCCATACTTGACAGACGAAATTGGTCTTCTGCCTTTAACCCAACCACCACCAGGTGGTGCAACGAGCAGCCGTAGTCAGCGCTCGGGGAGCTGGAGAATTAGATGTGCACTCATAGACACCCCAAGGTGTGTAGTGGCCGGGGCGCGAACCCGCGTCCTTCGGGTCCCAAGTCAAAAGCCTTAGCCACTACACCAAAAGCAGCTTGTTGCAGAAAGACCGCTAACAGCAGCTGCATTTAAACATCTTCATCAGGTAAATCAGAGCGGTCCAGAGCAATAACACAAACTGTATGAGTTTTTAAATCTCTGAATCTAAGTCTGAATGTTGTTTATGCGCAGGCTTTAAATTTCCCAGGGACCTGTCCCACATGGGGGAGCAGGTCCAAGAAGAAGTTGCGAGTAATGAGGACAAATACAGCCACACTGCTGCTACTGTTGTTATTGAGCTGGCTGGAGATATTCGCTGCAACTAGATCTGTGCTTTTAGCAGAAAATGTGGACAAGTTGGTCTTTTGGACAAAAACTTAAAACTTGATTGGTTAGATTGTAAACGGTATGTTGCTGCTTATTGTTCTGTTTCTGACTGTTATTGTATTTACAGTATTAAGATTTTTATTATTGTTAGTATAGTTTATTTATTGTAAAGAGTGCCGTTTATTTAAAATATCATCCAAATGGGTCGCTTTTATTTATTTTTATACAAACGTATTTTTGGCATATTTTCAAATTAAACATTTTTTAAGTCTTTATTTTGTCTTTATTTTTATTTTTTTGTACCGAAAATAAACCGAACCGAGCCCTCCTTGTAATTGAACCGAACCGAAATGTGATTTTAGCGTACCATTACACCCCAATGCATGTCCAAAAAGGCAACTTGAGGTAAGTTTTTATTAATGTTGGATAAGTTTCAAAGTTAGAATTAAATTAAATCCTGCTAACACAAAACATGTTGTTTTTTTATTCCTAGCTTTAAAGTAGATTTTAAAGTGAACCAGCCACTTCCCCATATAACCAACCTTCTACAAACCATATATCCTACAAGTCAATCTTCAGTAAACCACACATTTGTATTTACACCGTTCTCAGTTAGTGAGGTAAATGAACTGTTAAAATGTCTAAACCAGGGGTCTGCAACCTGCGGCTCTGGAGCCACATGCGGCTCTTTGGTCCCTCTGCAGCGGCTCTTTCAAGCTTTGACCAAAACTGAAATAAAACTGAATTTTCTTGGTTGTTATAACAGCAACTAAAAGGTCTACGGTAATTTTAGCAGTTTTCCTGTAATTTATTTTGCAAATATATGAATAATTGAAACATTACAAGGAGTAAAACATACTCACTTTCACTTTATGCTTTATTTGTTCAAAGCAGGATACATAATTTTTCGAGAAGGTCCTGGCTGCAGACTGTAGCGCGGACCGGTGTCAGTCCCGGAAGTGGTTATTGCACTCCGGAAATGAAGGGGGCGCTAGTGGCGTTATTAAGGGGGCACTAGTGGCACTATTAAAACACGCAACAACAACAAAATGAATGAAAATTAATATTTTAAAGGCACTAGTGGCGCTATTCTAAAAAAAAAATAATGGAAGTTAATATTTTAAAGGCGCTAGTGGTGCTATTACAATTTTTTTAATGGAAATTAATATTTTAAAGACAAATGTTTATGTTTATTAAATTTGTTCATTTTTTTTTTACAAAAGAAACAATACAAGACAATCCCATAAATGATAATGTACAAAATATAAAAAAATGAAAGGTAGCAGAAAGAAGAATAAATCTTATTATATCTGCCCCTTTTTTCCAACAGTCAGATTAAACAATAATAATCTTCAACCAACAGTACAAAATGACTCTTTCTAATTTTCTAACTAATACAATACACATTACGCTATTTCATATATATATTTTTTAACACATTCGTTTTGATCATTTTCTTAAATGTAAACATTGACTTGGCATTTTTAACTACATTCTCCAAGCCATTCCATAATCTAATTCCCTGGATTGAGGTAGAACGTCCCTTCAAACTAGTTCTGAATTGTGGTTTTACAAACATCTCTGTCCCCTTAAGATTATAACAACTTTGTCTTTTAACAAAATGCATTTGGATATTTAAAGGTAATGCATTATTTGGAGCCCTATACATAACTGATAAAATATTATAGTCTACCAAATCATGGAACTTCAATAACTTCAGTTGATAAAATAATGTACAAATGTACATTAGGAACACTATCCATCCATTAATTATCATACATGCACACTTATCCCTATTACAATTTTTTAATGGAAATTAATATTTTAAAGACAAATACATTACATTAGGAACACATTTATCCATCCATTAATTATCATACACACACGCTTATACACACACGCTTACACACTTGGACTAAGCCCCTCTATTTGTAACTGGATACTAGACTTCTTAACAGACAGACCACAGTCCGTGAAGATCCACAACTTCTCCTCCTCCACCATAACCCTCAGCACTGGCTCTCCTCAGGGATGTGTGCTGAGCCCCCTTCTGTTCACTCTGCTCACATATGATTGTACAGCCACACTTCCAGGCTGTCATATTGTTAAGTTTGCAGATGATACAGCGGTGGTGGGATGCATCACAAACAATGATGAGTCCAGCTACAGACAGGAGGTGGAACATCTGGAGAGCTGGTGCAAAGAGAATAATCTTCACATGAATGTGAAGAAGACAAAGGAGATGATTGTGGACTTCAGAAGGAACAAACACACCCATGCCCCACTGATATAGGTGGGTCTGCAGTGGAAGTGGTCTCCAGCTACAAATACTTGGGTGTACACATGAATGATAACCTCAGCTGGAGCAACAACACCACCAGCCTGATCAAGAAAGGTCATCAGAGACTCTACTTCCTCAGACGGCTGAGACGAGCTGGTCTGAGCAGCCCAGTTCTCACCTCGTTCTACAGGTGTGCAGTGGAGAGCATCCTGTGCTCCAGCATCAACGTGTGGCATGGAGGCTGCACAGTTGCAGAGAGGAAAGCTCTGCAGAGAGTGGTGAAGGCTGCACAGAAGTCTGTTGGAGTCAGTCTCCCCACCATCACAGACATTTACACCTCTAGATGCAGGAAAAGAGCCACCTGTATCATGAAAGACCTCACTCATCCAGCACACTCACTCTTTGCCCCACTCCCCTCAGGACGGAGGTTGAGGAGCATCAAGTGTAGAACCACTAGACTGAGGAACAGCTTCTACCCTGAGGCTGTTAGACTCATGAATAAATAAAAATAAAATTAAAAAAACACTGCAAAATATCACATCATGGTGATGCTGATCTGTTTTCTTGTTGCTGTGTTCATCTGTGACCATCTGTGACCATCTGCTCATACAAACTCATGTTCGTGCTGCTGTTTATTCCCACTATATTAGGCTTAGTGTATTACTAGTTGATGTTTTTCTTAGTTAGTTCTCGATGTTATTACTGTTTTTCTCTTTCATTTGTTGTTGGATGTAACTGGGACCTCGTGTACATAATCTCGTTTTCATCTCATGTACCACATGCGGTGCAAATGACAATAAAGACTCTCTGACTCTGACTCTGATGTTCGTGCTGCTGTTTATAATGATGTTTTTCCACTACATTAGGGCTTAGTGTATTACTAGTTGATGTTTTTCTTAGTTAATTCTAGATGTTATTACTGTTTTTCTCTTGCATTTGTTGTTGGATGTAACTGGGACCCCGTGTACATAATCTCGTTTTCATCACATGTACCACATGCGGTGCAAATGACAATAAAGACTCTCTGACTCTGACTTATCCCTATACTGTAGTGAGTTTGCCAGGGCTGCATTCCAAAAACTATAATATGCTTGGTTGCAGGTGAGCTCAAATATTATCGTTGTTTACCATAATTTGTCATTGGAAACTTCATAAACTGCACTCAAATATCCAATTGTTTCAAAACCCAAAGGGATTAATTAACACTCAGAGAGAGAAAGTAGTTTTTAGAACGTTTGTCAAGAAATGATCTTCAGCAGTCGGATCCCGGCAGTAGACGTTGCAAGAATGGTTCACTGTGGATGAATAAATTTGATTCTATATGAAAACATTTTTAAATAGTCACCGGATACATAAATTAAGCCTGTGTGTAAATTGTAACAGTCTTCAGTTCAGCCAATCAGCTCATCATGCGCCTCTGGTGTCGGTCTCCTCTAATTACCCTTCATAAAGTCCGGCTTGATGTGAACAACTGCTCCTCACCTGAGTTTTCCATCACCTCCACTCGGTCTCCACCGTCGCTGAGCATACCTTTAATTTTTGTATTTATTGTATGTTTGTAACTGAACATGTGTTCCCTGCAAGTTGGTGGTTGCTGGATGGACAGGAGTCTGTGTTCCCTGCAAGTTGGTGGTTGCTGGATGGACAGGAGTCTGTGTTCCCTGCAAGTTGGTGGTTGCTGGATGGACAGGAGTCTGTGTTCCCTGCAAGTTGGTGGTTGCTGGATGGACAGGTGTCTGTGTTCCCTGCAAGTTGGTGGTTGCTGGATGGACAGGAGTCTGTGTTCCCTGCAAGTTGGTGGTTGCTGGATGGACAGGAGTCTGTGTTCCCTGCAAGTTGGCATCTGGTGGATGGACAGGAGTCTGTGCTGATGCCCAGCTGGACACCATGTTGACAGTCATAGTGTGTTTCACCAAATGATTCAGAAACCTGTCCCTTCTGTCAATGGTTAACAAACAGTATGGGCAATGAAAGTGTGTCTGTACAGGGTAGGCCACATCTGAAGATATGGAATTCTGCAGTAACAAAAAGAAATGAATAAAATTTAAAATAACATCTATATAAACTACAGATATGTTTAAACAAGAAATGGTTCATTCCCACTCAAAATAGAGCAAGGACACAGTGTAATGTAATAGCTACAAACATACAACAAAAATGTAATAACACATCAAGAAATATACAAATGATTTGTTTAAAAAAAAGGCATCTTTCTATGACTGAGGGTGAGGATGAGGGTGGGTCTGAATGAGTGTGTCTGTGTATGAATGTTTAAGTGTCAGGCTGGGACTTGGACTGCCCCCTCTCTGATACTTCTGAGGCTACCTAGTGTCGCGCTCCTGCCACGTGGCCCCCTGGTGGGTGTTCCTCTGCCTGCGGGCGTGCTTGGGACCCTCACTATCTGGGGCTGGGCGCTTGGGCGTTGGTCGGCTCGGCCTGGTGGCTGCCTGGTGGGGCTCGGGTCCTCTGGTCCTGTCGGGTCTGGGCCTGAGGGGTGGGCGTCCCCGGTGCCCGAGCATCGGTGTCCGGCCCTGGGGCTACATCGGTGCAGCGGGCTCTGGCGGGGGCCTGTGTATTTGTCGCTGTTGACCCCGGGGGGTCATTGTGTGTGGTCCCTGGTGGGGTTCGTCCGGTTCTTCCCCTTGGTCGGATCTGGGGAGTGGACGAGTGGCTCGTCCTGTTCGGGTGGTCCTGGGGACTCTGGGCTCGGGGTCCTTCCTGGGGTCTTGGGCTTTGATCGCCCTTTCGTCTGTCTCGGGCTTTGGGGGGACGGATCTCTGATGCTTCACAATCGCTACTAAATGTTCTATTGGAGGAACCTTATTCACTTATGCATGCTCACAACCACACACAAATGGATGCAGGGATGTATATGTAGATATATGTAGATGGGTATATAAATGAATATAAATATATATGTATGTATACTGTATATATATTTGTAGGTATGGGTATGTTTATATATAGAAATCTAATGCAAGGTCATGAATATTATCAGTCTTTATGCTTGTATGTTTCGTTGCTGTGTTCTGTCATGTGCTTTGCAGGATTGTGGACGGAGGTTTGGTGTGTTTGCCTTGTGCTCTTTTTGTGGATAATTGTTGTTTTGTTGTCTCACTTTCTCTTTTCTTTCTTTCTCTCTATTAAAAAAAAAAAATATATATATATAAAATAAAATAAAAAAAAATATATATATATATATATA
>JBBPBX010047719.1:0-26039 GCA_038048925.1 Garcialebias charrua | reverse complement strand
GTGTTAAATGTTTATTTAATAATTATAGACCAATATCTTTGTTGCCTCAGTTTTCTAAAATACTTGAAAAATTGTTTGTGTCCAGACTGGACAAATTTCTTGATAAAAATGATATCTTAAGTAATAGTCAGTATGGTTTTAGATCTAATAATTCAACATCATTAGCACTTATGGAGTTGATGGAACATGTTACTACTGCGGTAGATAATAAACAATATTGTATAAGTTTATTTGTGGATTTAAAAAAGGCTTTCGACACCATTGACCACACTATTTTACTAGAAAAATTGGAACAATACGGTATTAGAGGTCCAGCTCTACAATGGATATCAAGTTATTTGACAGGAAGAAAACAGTTTGTACAGATTGATGATGTTAGATCTCATCTGTGTAATATTTCATATGGTGTTCCTCAAGGATCAGTACTAGGACCTAAGTTGTTTATTTTATATGTAAATGATTTAATCAAGGTGTCTGATTTCCTAAATTGTGTTTTGTTTGCTGATGACACTACCTTGTTTTGTTAGGGTGAAGACTTAAATCAGATGTTTGAACTAATGAAGAGTGAGTTTGCTAAAATACAAACTTGGTTTAAATTAAATAAGTTATCTTTGAATGTTGAAAAAACTAATTATATGATATTTAGTAAAAAAAAATGTCACTGTGAATTTTCCCTTCTCAATTGATGGTGTTGAAATAAGCAGAGTGAATGAAGTAAGGTTCCTAGGAGTGGTTACTGATGATAAACTGTCATGGAAGCAACATGTTAACTTTGTAAGAACTAAATTATCTAAGTCCATGGCAGTACTGTATATTGCTGAATGTCAAAGCTTTATGTTTGCTGTACAATACAATTATTTTGCCACATTTAATTTACTGTGTTGGTGTTTGGGGCACTGCTTGTAAAACTGTAACCTGGTCTATTTTCATTTTACAAAAAAGAGCTGTAAGACTTGTCTCAAGAAAACATTATTATCATCCTTCAAATATTTTGTTTTATCAAATGAAATTACTTAAGTTTTATGATTTGGTGGATTACAATATTCAATTAATTATGTACAAGGCTCAGAATAACATACTACCACCACATATTCAAGCATATTTTGTAAAAAGGAACAGTTGTTATAATTTGAAGGGAATGGATATTTTTGTAAAACCGAAGTTTCGAACCAGTTTGAGGGGTAGGTCTACTTCAATACAGGGAATAAGTTTATGGAATTGTTTGGACTGTGATATTAAAAAAGAGAAATCATTATTTTTATTTAAGAAAAAGATCAAGAATATTTTGTTGACAAGATATATATAAGTTAGTTAATATCTATTAGCTATAATGAATAATTGTGACAATTTAATGTTTTTGTTGTATTATTTATGATTATTGCTTGAATTTGATTGTTTATATTGATTTGTTAAGAAGGGGCAGATATGATAAGATATTATTCTTCTTCTGCCTCCTTTCATTTTATATGTATTTTATTTATTTGTATCTGTAATTGTATTTGTGTTTTTTAATTGAAATGAAATGAACAAACGTTTAAAACAAAACAAAACAAAACTCAGTGGTGCAGACAGAACCTCAGAGGGCAGGAAGTTATATAAAAATAAACACTTTAATAATAATAAACAAAATGCTGTTGTGGCAGCCAAAACACTTACATGAACCAGTAGCGAGAGACACAAGGGATACCAGACAATGCGGCGACAAAGGACAGACTGGCAGGCAGAGTATGTATACATAGACAAGACAGGACGTAATTATAAACACCTGGGAACAATTAACTAGGGACACAGAGTAGGACTGGGAAACTAAACCTGAGACATGGAAACTAGGATGACAGGACTAAACTAAGAGTGAGTAAACATGGAGACTAAACTAGAAATATATAACAGGACTGGAACAAGGGAAACTAATAAAACTAACAACTGACTGACAAGAAAAACATCACAAGGAGAACAGACAAGGAAAGACAACAGGATGGAGCCATCCTTACAGTACCCCCCTCAAGGACACCTCTAGGTGTCCCCAAGAAAAAACTCCCCCAAAACCAAGGGCGGGCGGAGGAAGGAAACAGCAAGGATGGAGGGCATGAGGAAGACAAAGGGACATAAGGAAAACACAAGGGCATGAAACCAAAATCCGGTAGGACAAGGCCAGTGAGTAAACATACAAAAACTAAAGTAAGAAACCAAAACATAACTAAACATAAAAACAAGACCATGGAAACCAAAAGCCACGGAAACTAAACAAACATAAAGACAACACCAAAGAACAGTCAAGGGAACCAAACACAAAGACCAAACTTAAAAATGTGGAAACTAAACACAAAGACTAATCCTAAGACTACGGAAACTAAACACGAAGACTAGACCTAAGAAAGCATCAAAAGACCAAAGAGGGTGACCAGGAAATAGACATCAGGCAACGGATGGTCGGGCAAGCGACCGGGAGGCCATCCATCACGCAGGGCCATATCAGGCGGATGACAAGGAGGACGTTCATCGCACAGGGTCACATCAGGCGGGCGGCCGGGAGGCCGTCCATAGCATAGGGTCACACCAGGCGGGCGGCCGGAAGGCCATCCACAGTGCAACATCACGTCCGGCGGGCAGCTGGGAGGCCATCCATCAACGGCAGGAACCAAGGCTTCAAGGTCAGGAACAGCATCGGCAGAAAGTCTGTCGGCAGGAACGTAGTCGTGAGACGAGCAATCGTCAAGCGAGACGTCTTCAGATGAGGAGTCGGGCGAGACGTTGTCAGACAAGGAGTCAAACGTGCAGTCGTCAGACGGTGAGACATCGGGTGAGTAGTCGTCATCAGGAGCGACGACAATCGAGGAGCCGGGCGTTGAGACGTCAGTCGAGGAGCCGGGCGTTGAGACGTCAGACGTGGAGATGGATATTGAGACATCAGACGTGGAGACGACTGGCGCGAGGACGTCTGGCGTGGGAACGTCCCCTGGCGTAGGGACGTCATCAGGAGAGGCGTCAAGCGTGGAGATGTCGTCGGACTTCGAGGCGAGCGAAGAGACGTTGTCTGGCGACAAGACGAGCAAAGAGACGTCTATGGGCGTCAAAGCGAGTGACGTTGAGGCGTCTGAAGGTGTCAAGACGAGTGGCGTTGAGACATCCGAAGGCGTCGAGATGAGTGGCGAAGAGACGTCTGAAGGTGATGAGACATCTGGCGATGAGACGTCTGGAGGCATAGAGACGAGCGATGAGACGTCTGGAGGCGTAGAGACGAGCGATGAGATGTCCGGAGGCATAGAGACGAGCGATGAGACGTCTAGAGGCGTAGAGATGAGCGATGAGACATCTGGAGGCGTAGAGACGAGCGATGATACGTCTGGAGGTGTAGAGACGAGCAATGAGACGTCTGGAGGTGTAGAGACGTGCAATGAGACATCTGGAGGCGTAGAGACGAGCGATGAGACGTCTGGAGGCATAGAGACGAGCGATAAGACGTCTGGAGGCGTCGAGACAGGCGTTGAGACGTCTGGCGTAGAGACGTCTGGCGTAGAGACATCTGGCGTTGAGACATCTGATGTTGAGACGTCTGGTTCCTCGGCGGCAGGTTCAGTAGGGGTAGGGATCTAAAGTGAGGTGACGTCTACGGGCGTAGAGACATCAGCAATAGGAAGACCCTCTGTTGACGTGGAGGCATCTGCAGTACGAAAACCCCTATGTTGACGACGTGGAGGCGTCTGCGGTACGAAGACCCTCTGTTGAGGTATAGGCGACTACGATGCGAAGACCCTCTGTAGAGGTGGAGGCGTCTTTGGTCGAGGCTGGACCTTCATCGGTCGAGGCTGGGTCTTTGTTGGTCGAGGTTGGGTCTTCGTCGGTCGAGGCTGGGTCTTCGTCGGTCGCAGAAGAGCCAGAACCAGGAGCTGGAGGACCAGGAGCCGAAGGACCAGGAGCCAAAGGACCAGGAGCTGAAGAAGCTGAAAAGCCGGAACAAGGAGTCAAAGAACCAGGATCAGGAGCTGAAGAACCAGGAGCCGAAGAAACAAAATCAAGAGCCTAAGAATCAGGAACTGAAGAAACAGGAACCGAAGAATCAAGAGCCGAAGAATCAAGAGCCGAAGAATCAAGAGCCGAAGAATCATGAGCCGAAGAATCAAGAGCCAAAGAGCCAGTAGCCGACAAGCCGGGCGAGGAGTCTGTAGCAGCCGAAGAGCCGGCTGTCGAGTCTGCAGCAGCCGAAGAGCTGGGTGTCCAGTCTGTAGCAGCCAAAGAGCTGGTAGGTCCTCTCTGCCTTTGATCTCTGCCACGGTGGCGACAGCGCGGTCCAGGACCAGACCGGGAACCCTCTTTAGGCTCAGGACTTTCCACACCACAGGGGAAGTGAGGAGCATCTCCCAGGACCCCCTCGGAACAAGAAACATGAGGGACGTCCTCTAGGACCCCTCAGAGCAGGACTCAGTAAGCAGGGCTGGCTGCTGCTGCTGAAGGTTCAGGGCTTGCTGCTGCTGCTGAAGGTTCAGAGCTTGCTGCTGCTGCTGAAGGTTCAGGGCTGGTTGCTGTTGCTGCTGAAGTTTCAGGGCTGGCTGCTGCTGCTGCTGAAGGTTCAGGGCTTGCTGTTGTTGCTGAAGGTTCTGTAAACAGAAAACTGGTGGTTGCTACTGGCTGCTGCCTGACTATGTTAACTATAGTTTCTGTAACAGGGACCGGTTCAGAATTTAAGATAGGGACTACATGGGTTGATGAAGGAACTGGCTCAGAGGTGGATAATTTTAGAGTCCTTATTCCAATTAAAAACTGTTCATATTCAGGGAGCTGGGTCAGACTGGGTTGGGATAATAAAAACTTCTCAGCGAGGGAAAGCACAAAATCAAAAAAGTCCGGGTTATTTTTTTAGCAGAGGTGATTAAATTTAGTAAAGTCCGGTTTATTTGGGTGATTTCATTGGGCTGAAGCTGGTATGTGTTTGAATTTGACAAAGGAGCATCTCTAGGTGAGGGTGAGGTGTCAGGTTTCACCTTCACTGGCACTCTGGTAGGTGAAGCAACGGGACCCGCCCCCACGGAGACACGGGAACTGAACACATAAGAATCACTCTCGCCGGACCGAGTTGGAGCAGCTTCAAGCGACAGATAGGTTTTGGTTTCCACCCTCACCGGAAACCCAGGAGGTGAGGCAATGGAACTCACCCTCACTGGAGCACTGGAGTCATACCCAAAAAACTCGGATTTGTCGGACCGAGTCTGATCAGCTGACCATGACGGAGGTGTGGTTGACTGCTTCCGGGTCTTCCTTTTGCCACTCTTACGGCGGTGTTGACGCTGAGGAGCAAAAACAATGAAATCGTCCTCGGCGTCTTCCCCGGATGTCCACCCCAAAACGAGCAGTGCTGAACATGAGGAGGAACTGGACTCACGGGTCGAGTTGCCCATCCGGCGCCTAGACTCCTCTTGTTCGAGAACCAGAAAGGGAGAAGGCAGGATTTCTACTTCCTGGCTGAAGTCCTCTTGTGCCGACACGGGTCGGACCTGAAAACCACCGCAGCGGATCACGGTCTCCTCCATTCGCATGGACAGGTAGGAACAATAATTCTGTCTGCTGGGCCTTTTTGTTGATGGTCGCCACATACTGTCAGGATTTACTCAGAGAACGAGATTAAAACCCAGTGGTGCAGACAGAACCTCAGAGGGTAGGAAGTTATATAAAAATAAACCCTTTAATAATAATCAACAAAACACTGTCATGGCAGCCAAAACACTTACCCGGTACATGAACCAGTAGCGAGAGACACAGTACCAGTCTACAGACTGGTAATTAATGAATCGCCGACTAAATCTGTTTCCAAACAGTGTCTAACTAACCTCTTGTGGTTTCCTCCTGCAACTTTCAACTCCTGCTTCTTCCAGTCTTCCAAGACCTCCTCACTTCTTGTGGCTTCCCTGTGGATAGATATTATCCCTTCAATCAACCAAATAAGTACCTGAAACAACAACACTCAACCAGGAACAATCTGCTCTTCTCTCTACCAATACTTACCTCCTCTGGATCCTCAACTCTACCACGGAAACCTATGAGCTAGTCTCCCCCTCCTCTCTGGCTCCATCTACAAATACAACAACAGTAATAAATTATTATCTTATGTTAATCAACCAAATCTGAAAATCAAACTCAATACAATATACTGACCTTGTCCCTTTCCCCTTTCAGCCCTGAACTACTACACCGCTAAAAAAATGTTTAATTAAATCCCTTGCCTGGTGTACACTTGGTTCTGTCCTCTCAGTCTGCTAACTTGGTGTCAAACTTAACTGAAAACATGATAAAATGTAAACAGAAAAAAAATAATAATAATTGTGGTACAATCATCACAAGAAAATACCTGATAAACACATATAGACTGATGATAAATAGCATGTAAGGATCCCAGGAGGTCTCTGTCTGAGCTCTTGTATAGCCTTATAACATTTATAAGCTACCTTTTTTTTTCAAGGTAACAAGCCTTTGCTTCATTTGACAACATATCACGGTAAAAACAGTATTTTTTTGTGTTTTATGTTGACATATTTGTAGTGTTCATATTTTCAATTCAACCGCAGCTTCTGCTTCATTGACAGTAACCCCCTGGCCTAGCTATCAGGGCTCGTGTCATTACCTAGAATGCCATGCAATATAAAACCTAAGTAAATTTTACATACCATAAAAAGTCAAAATGACCAAAAAAATAGTTCTTTATTTGATACAAGCCTAGGAGCTCTTCTTTTCAACAGTTGGAGTAACAAAAAGCATAATACCACAATTTCATAACTGATGAAACATATTAATCTTAGTGAGACTGTTGATAACTGTTAACTCTAACAAAGACACTACACGCCCCCCACCCAATACACACACTCTTTTAATTTGCCTCCCTTCAGAATCTGTTACAATAAGTCACATTGTTAATTTTCCTTTATTCTTCGTCTTAGTAGCCATCATCCCCATTTCATCACCTTTTGTCCTCATACAGTATTCACTTTGCTAACGTTTTGATTTTAACCAAGCCCCTCTTCATAGAAGAAACCCTTTAGTTTTGGAGCTACTGCCTAAACCCACCACCTTAAGCACTGTAGTCTTATATTAAGCCTTGGGGCTTATTTTAACAATACATTTCAGTGTGTTTTGCATTTGTATTTCTATTAGTAGAGTATACATTAATTAATATTTATTGCTTTGTAATAATATACAATTAAATTTAACATATTTTATAAGAATTATGCTGCAGCAAAACTGCAGAAGGTATCCAACATAAAAACAAATAGCAACATGCACACAAACCTCTTGTCCAACCTTATCACATTCCACTCTAAACAATCTTCACACATGCAGCTGAGAAGAGCGCCTTGCCTAAAATTTACTACCCCATGCATCTTAAGCTTGTATGTTTATTGCCTGAGATGGCAGGATGAAATCAAATTCATTACAAGGCACTACATCATTCAGAGATGCCTGCCAGAGGCTTTATGTCCACGCTGCAGCTCTGTGTCCCTCCAAGGAAGCTCTGTTCAGAGAGTAATACAGTGCTTGTGTGTGTGTGTGTGTGTGTGTGTGTGTGTGTGTGTGTGTGTGTGTGTGTGTGTGTGTGTGTGTGTGTGTGTGTGTGTGCGTGTGTGTGTGTGTGTGGGGGGGGGGGGCGGTTATTTGCTTGGTATGTCAAGTGTGAGGCCTCTGTATAATTAAAAGTTTAGGCAAGGGCTGTTCATAAGAATTTTTGAATATTTTTAACTGAAGATTGAAGTTTCGTCTCCATATGTGGTTCTGCAAGCTCATTGAAGGCCATGCCTGTCTGTTCAGATGTTGACCTGGAGTAGCAATACAGTAATGCTTAAAACTTAATTCACCAACTAAACATCACCTGCAATGATACACATTCAGAAGTCAGTCAAAAAAACTTGTATAACAAGATTGTGTATCCATCTCAGTCCACCTCCCTCCATAAAATTCCAACCTCGCATCTTTCAGCATAATGGATCATCGCTGCCTCGCTTTCTTCCTGCTTCAGGACTGTAGATGATCACAATGAGCTGTGTACAGTAGAGAAGCATCATTTAGTCCTGTCAGATTTACCAAAACAACACTCTCCTCCGCTCCATCTCTTCTCAACACATTTCCTCATTGTATTATTCTCACATTTCATTTCTCTTTTCCCCTATTTTTTTAGCGTCACCCAACCTCTACATTGCACACCCCACCTGCAATAAGAGTGACAAGATAAGAGATTGCATTTCTCCGCTCAGCAGTCCAAGCCTGAAAGGGGTGTCATGTTTAAGGACGGAACTACCTGGCATCACATATCAAACCTTAGTAACATTTATATGGGCTTCCTGTTTTCATTGCATCTTGTCAGGCATCAGGCTGTTATTGACAGACTGTGGATTAGACAAGTGGAGGGGAAACCCTCGGCTTTCAGCAGATTGCTGCTATCTGTGTTCACCACAATCTACAGTACAGAGTGCAGTGGGACAAAATGCTTGAGGAGGCAATAGGATTTTCTCTGCTTGAATGACTGTGTATAAGCAATGTCAGGTTGTTGTACTTTGCAGAGCTGACAAGGGGAACATGCAGAAAAGGTGGGGCTGCAGGGGTAAAACTAGAGCAGGGGAAAGAAGGTTGAATTAATTCAATCCAGAAAAATGGCAGAGAAACAGAAAAAAATTTATTTTTAAAATGAAAGATTAAAGGATAGAGATTCCACCTTCATCTCAGTCTTTTAAAGTGTGTAATAGCAAAGTGGAATCAGAGTGTGGCAGCACGGTGACGCAACTGATAGAGCTGCTGCCTCTCAGCGAGCAGGTCCCTGGTTCAAATCCCAGTCCGGGGGCCCTTCTGGGTGGAGTTTGCATGTTTTCTTTGTGCATGCATGGATTCTCTCCAGGTACTCCGGTTTCCTCCCACGGACCAAAAACTGTTAGGCTGATTGGTAACTCTAAATTGTCCCTAGATGTGAGAGAGTGAATGGTAGGTTGTCTCGTTTGTCTCTATGTATCCCTGTGATGGACTTGTGTACCCCGCCCCTCGCACAGTGATTGCTGGACATGGGCACCGGCGACCCCCGTGACCCAAAATGGAAGACGCAGGTAAAAGACAATGGATGGATGGATGAATGGATGAATCAGAATCGATCCTGTTCTCATCATGAACCCACCTGATGTGAACAGGAGTGGTTTCTTGTTGATGGACTTCTAAGCAAGCATATGAAAAAGAAAGTCTACCTTCCTTCAGTTCTACAGTTTTACATGTTAGGTCATAATAAAAATGACCGGTCTTTATTAGATTTCAAAACATATTTGAATATATCATCAAGTGTACAATAACACATTCCACTATGTTATTATTATTATTTTTTTTACAAACAAAGCTAACATTTAAAACCTGTGTGTGAAAAACAAAATAACCCCCATGACTGAACAGTTTATATAACCTACGGAGCCCCGGAGGGGACGTGGGGGATTTTTTTTTTTTCGTTCTCTCGTAAAAGTTTTGCGTTCCCTCGCAAAAGTTTTTGCGTTCCCTGTACTACATACTGTACTTCATGCAGTGTTACCTCACAGACAACAGCAACAATGGAACAAACACCTGTATTTGAGGTACATGGAGTTTGTGACTTGGCACTATATAAATAAACTGAATTGAATTTTGAAATCAGCATTAAATATAAGGATATCCAGTGTGTGCTGCAGTGGTGACATGAGTTTTACATTGTATATTTCACGTTCATGCTCCGTGGATTCAGCGGTGGTTTCCTCGTTTGAGCAGACACAGGCAGCCTGCTCTCTGTCTGTCCCTCCGAGGAGCAATGTTTTGCTTAGGAACTGTCAACAAATTACTGTATTTTCAGAGTATTTGTCAAAGCAGCACCATGTATCATAACTAAAGTTGTCTCAGTATATTTCTGCATGGTAATAAATCATGAATTTTCTCACCATTTAAAATCCAAAAGAACAAAGTGGCACTTGTGTTTCAAAAGTACTGTAACTTTCTTTTAAAGCATCAACGTACATGCTCAATCATCCAGGTACAAAATACAATAATGTCAGTCAGGTCATCTTGATAGTTTCTTTTTTGTGGAAAGACGTTTCACCTTCACCAGAAAAACCAGCAAACTGGTTGGTCCACTAAATGAGTGTACTGCTTAGTGGGGGAAACAGTTTACTTGGGGCTCCTCAGACTGATGAAACCCTCCGGAAGTGTGTGCTTGGTGTATTTTTAGTTAATGATTTTCTTAGTCCATATCTTAGATTTTATTACTGTTTTCCTTTAACACACAATTTAATACTTTTGTTGGATGTAACTGGGATTCTGTACACAATTTCGTTCCACCACATGCACGACATGTGGTGCGAATGACAAATAAAGAATTGAATCTTTGAATCCTTGAATGAACTTTGATGCTTTAAAAGAAAGTTACAGTACTTTTGAAACACAAATGCCACTTTGTTCTTCTGGATGTTAAATGGTGAGAAAATACATGATTTATTACCATGCAGAAATATACTGAGAAAACTTATGATACATCAGAGTCAGAGTCAGAGAGTCTTTATTGTCATTTGCACCGCATGTGGTACATGTGATGAAAACGAGATTATGTACACGGGGTCCCAGTTACATCCAACAACAAATGCAAGAGAAAAACAGTAATAACATCTAGAATTAACTAAGAAAAACATCAACTAGTAATACACTAAGCCCTAATATAGTGGAAAAACATCATTATAAACAGCAGCACGAACATGAGTCTGTATGAGCAGATGGTCACAGATGAACACAGCAACAAGAAAACAGATCAGCATCAGCATGATGTGATATTTTGCAGTGTTTATTTTTATTTTATTTTTATTTATTCATTCATGAGTCTAACAGCCTCAGGGTAGAAGCTGTTCCTCAGTCTAGTGGTTCTACATTTGATGCTCCTCAACCTCCGTCCTGAGGGGAGTGGGGCAAAGAGTGAGTGTGCTGGGTGAGTGAGGTCTTTCATGATGCAGGTGGCTCTTTTCCTGCATCTGGAGGTGTAAATGTCTGTGATGGTGGGGAGACTGACTCCGACAGACCTCTGTCGTGGGTCAGCATACATGATGCTGCTTTGACAAATACTCTGGAAATATATCAAAAATATTATAATGTGTTCAGACCAAGCTCATTAGCCCGGTAATTTGTTGACGGCCCCTAAAAGAACCATCACTCCTAGGAGGGACAGACAGAGAGCAGCTGACTGAAATCAGGCTGTCTGCGTCGGCTCAAACGAGGAAGTCCTGAATCCATGGAGCATAAATATAAAATATACAATGTAAAACAAATTTTACCTCTGCAACACACACTGGATATCTGAAAGTTATGCACCATAACTCATGTTCCCTGAAGGAAGGGAACGAGGTGCAACATATTGCTATGGGAATTGTGCCCCCGCGCGATTACCTGAAGGAATACATTCACGCCTTTACGGCAGGGGCGTCAGCATCGCTCAGCTGCTGACGCCCATCCATCGATCTCCAAAATGCACTTCACCGAGCTTTCAGCATTGAAAAGGACCAGGTATGTTGCACCTCATTCCCTTCCTTCAGGGAACACGAGTTATGGTGCATAACTTTCAGTTCCCTTTATCAGTCATGTCACTCGGTGCAACATATTGCTATGGGAACGTACTTCATTCACGCCCTTGAAATGCTCAGCAAAATGCATGTGGGAACATCTGCCTCGATACGGCAGGCATCGCCCAGCTGCTCTCTTCAAGGTATGCAGAGAGCACAGTCTGGGAAGAAAAGAATACCTCATGTAGAAAACATCAGCTTGATGTTACCACCGGGCACATAGATGAAACATCAACTAGATATAGCTTAAGCGTGCTCCACTAGTATGATTACTCGTCTTTTTTTTTACAAGGGGCACGACTGACAAGTGGAGCCCATCCTGATGTTGGAGACCCGTTAAAGGAGAGGGGAACCCTTCCATTGGATATCTCCTAAGCAAACATAAGCACCAAGGGACACTTTTGTGCATGCTGTTGCTGTTTGTTTTGGGATAAAGCAATCAAAGCCTTAGGCCCTCAGCCAGTTCCCTTCAAAGGCCAGGCTGAAAGCCGCCACAACTCTGGACGTGGGTGTAGAAGCTGCCCACGTGCCTGAGTCAGCAGGTCCCTGTGAGGAGGCAATTGCCATGGTATCCCTGATAACATTGAGATCAACTCCGGGAACCACGGTTTCTGTGGCCACCTGGGGGCTATCAGGATCAGGGAAAGGGCTCCCTGACGTACACCTTCCAGTGTCACCTCGATCAGAGGGACAGGTGGAAAAGCATAGTACAGCACCCTTGCTGGCCAGTCATGTGCCAGAGCATCCGTTCCCAACGGTGCATCTGCTTCCCTCAAAGAGAAGTAAAGGTCACACTGCAAGCTAGCTCTGCAAGAAAAAAAGGACACTGAGGCTCTCCCAAATTGTGACCAGACCTGCTCCACGACCCGTGGGTTCAGGCTCCATTCTGACACCAAGAGAGGCCCTCTCGAGAGGGCATCCGCTCCATAATTTAGTTCACCGGAACCATGAGTCACCCTGAGTGACAAGATTCTTGGAGCACACCACGTGAGCATCTTCTGCGTCAGTCCGAGGAGGGCCCGGGACCTTGTCCCTCCCTCTCTGTTGATGAAGGACACTGTGGTCCTGTTATCTGATTTCACCAGGATGTGCTGCACTGCAATCCGACCTTTGCCAAAGAAGTATTTTACTGACAGGAATACGGCCAACAATTCCAGGAAGTTGATATGTAACCTCACTTCCTGTTTATTCCAAAGGCCACGGGCGTTCTGATTTCTGCAGATCACCCCATCCTGTTTTTGAGGCGTCCGTCATGATGACCACACGAGATGACACCCTACCCAGCGGGACCCCTTCTGCGAAGACAGACAAGTCTTTCCAGGATTCCAGGGCTCTCAGGCACTCTGAATCTATTCTAACCTTTCTTGCTCGACCAAGCAGGATTCAGGTCAGCCCTGAACTGGTTCAGATCCTACCTCTCTGACAGATCCTTTTGTGTTTATATCAATGGTTTTAGTTCTGCAGAGGCAGCTCTTAAATGGGAGGTTCCGCAAGGGTCCATCCTGGGTCCTCTCATGTTCTCCTTATACCTGCTGCCACTCGGTGCTATTTTCCGGAAACACAACATACCCTTCCACTTCTACGCCGATGACTGTCAAATTTACTTCCCCCTAAGACAAAATGGTACATGCTCTATTCAACCTCTGCTCGACTGCCTGGCTGACATCAGGGACTGGATGGCTTTAAATTTCTTAAGCTTCAACGATAAGAAGTCTGAAGCCATATTGTTCCTTCCCAATGACACAACCTCGAACCACTGCATCGACCTCTCTGCTCTACCCCTGTCTGTAAAACAAAAAGTCACAAATCTGGGAGTGATAATGGATCCTTCCATGAAACTCAACAGTCATGTAAACATGATCGTTAAATCCTGTTTTTTCCAGCTGAGGCGACTGTCTAAGCTGAAGCCCATATTATCAAAAAATAACCTGGAGACAGTAATTCACGCATTTATTACATCTAGGCTTGATTACTGCAATTCACTTCTGCTTGGTGTCAGTCAGGCCTCCATTGCACGATTACAACTGGTCCAGAACGCAGCTGCCCGATTTTTAACCAGTACATGCAAAAGAGAGCACATTACACCAGTCTTGGCCTCCCTGCACTGGCTACCGGTTCATCTTAGAATCCAGTTCAAAATTCTCATGTACGTCTACAAATCACTGAACAGCCTCGCCCCCGCCTATCTCTCAGATCTGATACACCCATATGTCCCTCCACGTGCTTTGAGGTCAGAGGACCGGGTGCTTTTAACAGTTCCAGAAACTCATCTTAAGCGCAGAGGTGACAGGGCCTTCTCTGTAGCAGGCCTTCTGGAATGAGTTACCGCTGCTCATCAAACAAGCCCCCCCCCCTCTCAGTTTTCAAGTCCAGGTTAAAAACTCACTACTATTCTGTTGTCTTCAACACCCGCTGATTGGTGTTTGATCGTTTTATTTTGATCTGCAATGTTTTTATGTTTTTCGTGTTGTACTTCATTGTCTGTGGTGCCTGTTGCTTGTTTGTTTGTTCAGCACTTTGGTGTAGACTTGTTCCTGTTTAAAGTGCTTTATAAATAAAATGGTATGATATGGTATGGTAAGCAGGGCGGGTTTTGTGTGTTGGTTTAGCCATACTTGTAGGGCCCGCATTTTCAGCAATGCGTGTGGCATACAGGGTATGGCTGTCGCCAACAGAGGCCTGAAAGGTGTTGGCACGTTCTTATGGGAACCCGTTGATCCAGTTTAAAATTTGCCAGGCAATGGTGAATCGAGGAAACTCGTTCCCTTGAGAGCCATGCTCTGTACCAGACGGTGTCGATCTGTACTCCCAGAAATACGGTAACCCGTGATGGAGTTAGGTCACTCTTTTGTAGGTTTATGACAAAACCAAGACACTCCAGGTGAGAGATCACCCTGTGGGAGTGTAACTGGGCCTGTATTTTGCTTCCAGCCAGAATCAGGAGGTCATCCAGGTAGTTCATAACCCTGAGACCTTGATTCCTAAGGGGGGTCAGGGCTACGTCCAGACATTTAGTAAATGTACGAGGAGCCATCTTCAAACCGAAGGGGAAGGCTTTGAATTCATAAGCCTTTCCCTCGAAAGCAAAACGGAGAAATTTACTGTGTTTCCTCCACACGCTTACATGGAAGTAGGTATCTTTCAAATCCACTGTACATGCGTAGTCTCCTGGTCTCACAGACTGGAGAACCTGCCGTAGAGTAAGCATCTTGAACTTAAAAGTTTTTATTCTTTTTTTCAAAGTCCTGTGATCCAGGATCGGTCTCAGGGAATGATCCTTTTTGGGTACCAGGAAGTACTTGCTGTAATGGCCGGAGCGTAGTTTGTGTTTCGGGACCAAACTTATTACTCCCTTCTGCAGCATCATCAATACTTCCTCCCTCAGCATGTGTGCGCGTGAAGGGTTAATGTTTGATTGCAGTTCCCCTGTGAAGGGGGGCGGTCTCCTGGCGAACTGTAGCTTGAGCCCATGACATATAGTCGTCATGACCCATTCGTTTGGCAGACACGCCCTCCAGGCCTGCGCATGCGCCATGAGCCTGGAGGGCATGTCCAATTGCTGCTCGTCATGTTTGAGTACGGGAGGGGTGGCCTTTGACCCTTCTCGCGCTCTCTTGAGCAGGCTGGTCAGCCCAACAGTAGATATTGCGAGATCTGACTGTCTCAGGCAGAGCTTGTGTATCTTGCTGCGGTTCATAGTTTGACCACGTGGTTTGTGTTTTATGAGAGTTGGACTCGAGTCAAGAACCAGGGCAGTCTGTGCTTTGGTACTTTTATTTTTGTACATGCATGAAACAGTGTTTGTTTTGATCACACATACAGTAGGCGAGTCATGTTTAGTGCGCGCACACATGTCATCAGCTCCTCGTAGTGTTTTACAAGTGGAGACTGGGCTCAAAAGGTCAGGTTCCCGTACCGCGTGGGCGGGCAAACCTGTAAAAATGTTAATTTGTCCTGTCTCATCAGGCCCGAATCTGCTTTCTACACGGGGTCAGTGAAGAGGCCCTTGGACGATACTGGAAAGTCTCACTTTCGCCAGCAGGTCTCTTCCGTGAGAGGCCACGCATGTCTTCCTTTGGGGGTACAAAGCTTTTCCTCGGCAGCCCCTCGCGGAGGGCTTCCGCCTGTTTGCGTCTTTGTTCCAGCCTGGCCTGGATGCGTTCCAGGGCTCTCCCGAAGAGTCTCGTTGGCTCGATCGGGTTCTGGAGGAAGGGGGACCTCTGGTTTTCCGGTAGGTCCGATAAAGTCAACCAAAGATGGCGTTGGGTGACAACCACTTCCGCCATTGCTCTGCCTTTTGTGATGGCTATTGTCCCCATCATGCGGAGCACGAAGTCAGAGGCGCAGTGGGCCTCCTCCATGGCCTCCGTTGCATTTTGTTCGTTTGTCTTTACCTGGAGTTCCTGCAGCCTTTCTGCTAGGTACACCTGCATCATGGTCGAGGTGTTCATCGCGCGAGCCGCGAGACCCTGAGCCTTGTAGCACTTTTCAAGCTGTTTCTCCGAAGCACGGAAGGCCTTGCTGGACAGCGCTGGCTTCGCCCCTGTAGCTGCGGGCAGAGGCGGTCCTAGCCTATTTGGCGCCCTGTGCGAACAACCCCAATGGCGCCCTCCCGCTAGGTTGCCAGTGGGGGTC
Organism: Garcialebias charrua; assembly: GCA_038048925.1. Lineage (NCBI taxonomy): Eukaryota > Metazoa > Chordata > Actinopteri > Cyprinodontiformes > Rivulidae > Garcialebias > Garcialebias charrua. Next base: position 9,822 of record JBBPBX010047719.1, on the reverse strand, counting down.
CTCTCCCAGAAATTTTTGAATAAAATAGATGCCATTTCCTGCATTCTGGTGTATTTTAATGGGTTGTTCAACATCTAGTTTTACCTACATATATAAACTATTCAATAAGTATTTTAGAGTTAATGGCAGAACAAGAAGTAGCCTGAGACAAACATGTAGCATTAACACATTATGAACATTATTCAAGAATTGTTTCTATAAGAACATTATCAAATATTTTATATGAACAGTAAGATACTAGCAATAACAGCATTGTAAGAGGGGGACAGTTGAACATGGAGGCCTCCACCTCTGTTTAATGATGGACGGTTTCTTTTCACAAAGATGGCCTCCTTTACTCCTCTCTCAAACCATCGTTCCTCTCCATCAAGGAGGAACGATGACTGAGTTTGTCACAGCTCCTCAGACTGAAGAAGTCTTTTTGATACAAAGAAGAATCTGTCCAGAGGACTACATTTACTGAGCCTGCATCAGAACAATTATCTGTAAAGATTTAGCACATTTGATATGGAAAACACATTTTGACTTAACCAATTAATATATTTTCAATGGTAAAATATGCAGGCTTATTTCATATTACTTTCATACTATTCCCTTTCATTGCTTTATGTATTTATTATCTTACTTTTAATGATAACAATGTCACTACTGTTGTTTAGAAAGTGTTTATATTGGAACTATGCTTGTTTGTTCACACAGAGTTAGAACAGCTCACCTGTTCCTTCATACTGACAGGAACAATCCCCTCATCACTCCTGACACGAAATCACATTTAAAAAATTGTCATAACAGCATAAATCTCTCCTTTTTACAAAGACTTATGATCAATTCAGGCCAATTTCATTAAAGGGTTATCTAACATTTCAGGGCACTTTTCATAGAGCAGGTCTTCATCCAGACTCATATAATATTATTTAAATTATTTAACAGTATGTTATGTCACAATGCTACACACCACAAAATTCATTGACTTGATAATTAACTTGAACAGTGTTTTGCAGCAAAATTCAACAGCATGTCTTACCTGTTTCTCTCATTAACAAACTGCAGCTGTTTGAGTGAAAAATGTGTCAATGTTTGCACATTTAGCTGTCTGTTTCCAGAGCCTCTCTCTTTTTAATCTTTCTCTTCACTCTTCCTCTCTTCCATCTTTCCACTGACCGCACGTAGTTTCACCTCCGTAACAAAACCGAAACTGAAAGTGGAGGTGGGACGGACGACCTGGGTTGAGGAAATGCACCCCAGCAGCTGCTGCGGTGATTAAACTGAGGACATGTGAATAAATTAAGGGTGGGGCGGCCCAGGAGCAGCGCGGTAGTGTTCTGTGTTATGTGGTTAAAAACAAAAGCTGTAAAAGATAAATAAATAAAAAAACGAGGAGCGGGGTCTCCTCTTATGCCGCCCCCTGCTGGATGGCGCCCAGTGCGGCCGCTCAGTTCGCACATGCCACGGATCGCTTCTGGCTGCGGGGGCTAGATGGGCCGCCAGGGTCTCCTCTATCAGGGGTGCGCTGGCGAGACCTGCTGCCTCCATTTCTGCGACATCCAGGAGTCGGGATAGTGGCAGCGTCATGGGAGCTCTGGGTTCTGCCCAGGAGCGTGTGAGCTCCATGAGGAAGTCCGGGAAAATGGGCATTTTTTGCAACGTCGTCGGTTGCTGCTTCGCATAGAGGTAGTTCCCCGCCAGCCTTGTAACCTGTTGGCGAGGCGTGGGGTCTGGCCACGCGACCCATAGGGCATCCTCCGCCCTATGGCACATGTCGAACAGAGCAGGGACCGACATGTCCGGTTCCGGTAGAATTTGCGCCAGGTTCTGAGAGGAATCCACACTTTCCCCTCGGCAGTTGTACTCTGCGTCTTGTTCAGACACTTCAAGCATCGAGTCTTCGACGGGAACCGAGGAGTCCGACACGTTCTCATCCCCGACTTGACCGCTGCATTCCAGGTCCACGTTCTCGAGCTCTGGCTCGGGAGCGTGCAGCTTCGTGAGGCGTGCAGCCTTCAGTGCCGCGGCCTTCGCTATGGATTTAGCCAACGCGTCTGCGCAGCGTTTCCTCACTATCGCCAGCATGCGACAGCAGTGGGAGCAGGAGTCGGGGGATTCCAGCGCTTTTCTCATGTGCAGAATCCCTAGGCAGACAGGACAGGCCTCGTGGGTGTCCGTCGCCGAGAGGGAGTAGCCGTAGCCGCTGGGGCAGGGACGCGAGCAAGGGCTCGTCATCCTGTTGGCTTTCTTCTGAGTCTATGTCCTCCATTTTCCCTTCTCGGGAGCCATGTCCGGAGACGAGAAGTGTTCCTAGTTTCCTTTTGTTCGAAGCCGTCTTCTCCGTCGTCTTGCTTTCGCTGGTTAGCCTGCTAATAGTTAGCAGGGAGTGTTGTGACGCAGTTAGCGCCATCGAGCGTAGCAGTTGCGGAGAGAGAAGAAAACTTTGATGTAAGTAGAAAAACGCTGGACTAGTTTTCGCCAGCCCAGCAGTACGCAGGAAAAATTTCTCTGTACGCTCAGCGTAGGGAGCAAGCTCACCTCTGATCGAGCGATGCGACAAAAGAGAAGTCCCACGAAGTTCAGGTTTTAAGCGAGGTGAAGTGCAATGAGAGATCGATGGATGGGCCTCAGCGGCTTAAGTACCCAGAGGGCGGGGTCTCTTGTGTGACGCTGACGCCCCTGCCGTAAAGGCGAGAATGTATTCCTTCAGGTAATCGCGCGGGGGTGCAATTCCCATAGCAATATGTTGCACCGAGTGACATGACTGATAAAGGGAACCTTATATTTAAGGCTGATTTCAAAACAAAACTCCATCAAATCATGACCAGTTTCTTTGAGGGAGGAACATTGTTGTCTGTGAGGTCACACTACATATACAGTACAGTATTGCGATGGATATTCCCGAGACAAAGACAAGATGCAGAGAAGCTGAATCTATATACACACACTGATTGTAACAATTAACAGACACCCCGAGCCAAAGACAAGATGCAGAGAAGCTGAATATATACACACACTGATTGGAACAATTAACAGACACCTGCAGTGATTAACATTAGACACAGGTGAGACAAGGGCTGAACACAGGGATGGGAAATGCTAAGAGCTGAACTGGAAACATGAGGAAACAGATAGACACAGAACAAAAACCCAGAAGCACATAGAGACAGGACAAAACCCCACATTTTATATGTACCCATACACAATAATACATTCCTAAATAATAATAGTAATAAAAAAATAAAAAAAATCTGACAGCCTCAAAGGTGCAGTTGCCATGTTCCAATGTTGCTATTGAAACGTGTAAACGAAAATTATGATGTTTCCATTAAAGATGGTGAACAATGCTATAACTTTAAAGCAAATAATGATGAGAAATTGTCATTGTATATATGTAGTTTTTTCAAAGTCTATATATTGTTTAGAATGATGAAGATCAATTTAATTTGGCTTGGAATAATTATCAATGCCCGCTGGCTGCAATAATTTATAGCTGCCTCCTATCAGCAAGAAGATTTCCAGATAAAATTCCAGCCAGAGACCTTTCTGGGTGGTATTTGCATGTTCTCTCCGTACATGCATGGGTTTCTCCAGTTACTCCAGTTTCCTCCCACAGATCAAAAACATGCATGTTAGGCTGATTGGTACAAACCGGATTCCAAAAAAGTTGGGACACTAAACAAATTGTGAATAAATACTGAATGCAATGATGTGGAGGTGCCAACATCTAATATTTTATTCAGATTAGAACGCAAATCACAGATCAAAAGTTTAAACTGAATGTATAATTTTAAGGGGAAAATATGTTGTTTCAAAATTTCATGGCGTCAACAAATCCCCAAAAAGTTGAGAAAAGTCAATTTTTACCACTGGGTAGCATCCCCCCTTCTTCTTACAACACTCAACAGACATCTGGGGACAGAGGAGACCAGTTTCTCAAGTTTAGAAATAGGAATGCTCTCCCATTCATGTCTAATACAGGCCTCTAACTGTTCAATCATCTTGGGCCTTCTTTGTCGCACCTTCCTCTTTATGATGCGCCAAAGGTTCTCTATAGGTGAAAGAGCTGGACTGCAGGCTGGCCATTTCAGTACCCGTATCCTTCTCCTACGTAGCCATGATGTTGTGATATGTTGGTGAAGATTCTCAGTCGTCCAGGACATGATGATGTTGTGATAGCTGGCAACAGCGGATGGCACGGTGGATTGTGTTCACTGACAATGCTTTCTGGAAGTATTCCTGAGTCCATTCTGTTACATCCTTGACAGTGGCATTCCTGGTTGAGGTGCAGTGATGTTTAAGGGCCCAGAGAACACGAGCATCCAGTAGAGTTTGACGGCCTTGACGCTTACGCACAACAATTGTTCCAGATTCTCTAAATCTTTTGATGATGTTATGTAAGGTTGATGATGATAACTCCCCCCTTCCCTTTTATAGATGGCCTCCCTTCTCACCTTACAGCCATCCTCTCACACCAATATGATTTTTTATAGAGAGAAAGGACAGATAGAAAGTAAGACAACAAAACACAACAATTATCCAGCACAAGGCCAACACATCCAACCTCCGTCCGCAATCCTGCAAACACATGACAGAACACAGCAACGAAACACACATGCATAAAGACTAATAATATTCATGACCTTGCAGTAGATTTCCATAAATAAACATACCCATACCTACAAATATATATACTGGTATACATACATATACATTCATATCACATATCCATCTACATATCTGCATAATATCTACATATACATCCCTGCATCCATTTGTGTGTGGCTGTGAGCATGCATAAGTGAATAAGGTTCCTCCAATAGAACATTCAGTAGTGACCGTGAAGCATCAGAGATCTGCCCCCCAAGGCCCGAGGCAGACGAAGGGGCGATCAAAGCCCAAGACCCCAAGAAGGACCCCGAGCCCAGAGTCCCCAGGGCCACCCGAACAGGACGAGCCACTCACCCTCTCCCCAGATCTGACCAAGGGGGAGAACCGGACGAGCTCCACCAGCGACTACACACAATGACCCCCGGGGGCCAACAGCGACAAACTCACAGGCCCCCGCCGGAGCCCGCTGCAAGAGCCCGCTGCACTGACGTAGCCCCAGGCCCGGACACCGAGGCCCGGGCACCGGGGACGCCCACCCCTCAGGCCCAGACCCGATAGGACCAGAGGACCCGAGCCCCACCAGGCAGCCACCAGGCCGAGCCGACACACGCCCAAGCGCCCAACCCCCGAAAGCGACAGCAAGGGCCCCCAGCACGCCCGCAGGCAAAGGGACACCCACCCGGGGGCCACGTGGTAGGAGCGCAACGGCAAGTAGCCTCAGATGTAACAGAGAGGGGGCAGTCCAAATCCCAGCCTGACAATTAGACATTCATACACAAACACACTCACTCAGAACAACCCTCATCCTCACTCACACAAAGACATACAATAAAGAAACGTTCCATTCATAATCCTGATGCACCCTCTATACCCCCTAGGTCCAAGACATGTACCTGCCCCCTACATGGGGCAGCCCACACCCAAGCCCAGGAGGTATACCCATTCATTCTGGGGTGGAGAGTAGCCGACATCCAAGATTCGGCCCAACCCTTGCCCTGCCGACAGGACAGGACACCCAAACCCTGTGATGAGTTCCACTGCCTGCAACACTGCCTCCTGATTGGCCGCTGATTTCCACCAGCTGGCGGCCATCCTTCTGATGAGGACCTTCCTCTATTTAAGGCTGCAGTCTAGTGTGACTCATCGCTGAAGCATTGATTCCTGTTTACGGTATTTATGCTTTCAGCCAGTGTTGTGTCTCTGTACGAAAGAAACTTACCTCCTTTCTTGTGCCTACAGTCATCCTGTCTCCTCGACTCCTGTTTGGTTCCGAGTTCCCGTGGTCCAGGTTCCAGTCCTCCGTGCCTTGCCTTCCAGCCACACGCCCATCAAACCTGTACCGACTATTCCCCTGGATTCTGTCTCTGGTGATCTCTGGTGGATCTCACCCACGCTCAGCACCTCATCTGTAAGGAAACACAAAACAATCACGATACGAACGCTGCCAGTGGACTCCACTGATCCAACCCTCTCTTCCCTAGGATCTCCAAGAGATGAACCACTGTAAATAATTGCACTGTAAATAATAAAACATCACTATTCCTGCTAACTGTATCTTGTCCTTTCTGGTCTCGTACAACTCTGGGTTCCCCGAGTCGTGACAGAAATGCTTCAGCCAGACAACGCCCAGAACGAGACCAGAAACCAACAGACTGCCTCCTCATCCGAGATGGACCGCATCAATCAACTCGAAGGAATGCTACGTCGGGTTCTTACACAACAACAGGAGGTTCAGGACAATATGAGAGAACTGGGAGGTATGGTGTTTTCTCTTAACCAAAAACTCTCACCATCCCCAGCTTCTAAAGCCCCTCCAGTGTCCAAGACGGAACCTAAGGACTCTGCCTCGAACCAACAGGTAATTACCAAACCATCAGAATATTTTTCTGGCGACCCTAGCCTGTGTGGAGGGTTTTTGTTGCAAATTAAACTTGCCTTCAAGGGAGCACCACAGTTATATTCAAACAACATCGCCAAGATAACATATTTCACCAACCAGCTGAAAGGTGACGCACTTCGTTGGGTTGATTCTTTCCTACAATTCCACGACTTGGATCACGTTTCATTTGATACCTTGTTAGGAGAGTTTCGCCGAATCTTTGACCGTCCCTTGCAGATGCCCAACGCCGTAAAGCGACTCCTGGGGCTACGTCAGGGCCGACGACCAGTGGCTGAATACGCCCTCGAGTTTCGCATCATCGCAGCACAAACCGGGTGGCCCGACACAGCACTGCAAGGTACTTTCCTAAATTCTCTTTCTGACCCTTTGAAGGACCAAATTGCCACGAGAGACGAACCAGAGGGATTTGACGAGCTGATCGAGCTGGCTGTCTCGATAGACGAGCGCTTCCGGGAACGAAGAAGAGAGCGGGACTACACTTCCCACAACCGCTTCACTTCCGGGTTCACGACACCAGGTGAGCCCCGCGCCTACAAAAGTCCGTCAGCGAACTACAAAAACCAAGAGGCACCCGCTGCCGGTCCGTCCCCTAAACCTTCTGTCCTGCCTGAATCTGAACCAATGCAGATCGGACGAACTCGTTTAACCCCTGAGGAGAGACAAAGACGAATTAATTCCAAGCTTTGTATGTATTGTGGAAAACCTGGCCATTTCATTGCTAATTGTCCATTTAGGGGAAACGAGAATGCCCACCAGTAAGGAGGACTGTACTGGTGGGCACATCTGCATTCTGTTCTGCACATCGTTTTATGCTCCCTACCATCATCCAAATAAATCAGGATCGTCATTCTGTGTCTGCTCTTCTTGACTCTGGTGCAGAACAAAATTTAATAAGTTTGGATCTAGTCAGAAACTTTTCACTGCCCACTCTTGAAATTCCTTCAATTTCTATCACTGGAGTTACTGGTGAGGCCTTAGCCCGTATCTGCAGTAAAACTGTTAAACTACACCTGATAACATCAGGAAATCATCATGAGATGACAGATTTTTTTGTATTCGAGTCTCCCCGCACCCAATTGATCTTGGGTTATCCATGGCTTCAAGAACATAACCCACACATAAATTGGAAATGGAGAAGAATTGAAGGATGGAGCGATAATTGTTTAAAACACTGTCTACGCTCTGCCATCACCACTCAATCTCCTCCTGAAAGTACACCTAAAGAGGCAACTGACATTTCCATGGTTCCCCCTGTTTACCACGACCTGGCCCCGGTGTTTGACAAACAGCGGGCTCTTTCTCTTCCTCCTCACCGACCTTACGATTGTGCAATTGACCTCCTTCCTGGGTCACCCTTGCCTGCCAGTCGATTGTACAATCTGTCGGGTCCTGAACGAGAGTCGATGAGAAAATATATTGAAGAGTCATTAGCTTCAGGCATTATTTGCCCCTCCACTTCTCCTGTGGGGGCGGGATTCTTTTTCGTCTCCAAGAAAGACGGTACTCTTCGTCCCTGCATCGATTATCGGGGCCTTAATAGTATCACAGTTAAAAATAAATATCCACTCCCCCTCATTGACTCCATCCATGAACAACTACAATCTGCCACTATCTTTACGAAACTAGACCTCAGGAATGCATACCATCTGGTTCGTATAAAGGAGGGAGACGAATGGAAGACCGCTTTTAAGACCCCGCTTGGACATTTTGAGTATCTAGTCATGCCATTTGGGTTAACCAACGCCCCTGCTGTCTTTCAAGCCCTGGTGAATGACGTGCTCCGAGACTTCATTGGTGATTTTGTTTTTGTGTACTTAGATGACATTCTCATCTACTCCAGGGATTTAAAGGAGCACGTTCAGAGGGTTAGGACTGTGTTACAGAGACTACATGAGAACCAACTGTTTGTTAAAGGGGAGAAGTGTGAGTTCCACGTCACCTCTGTATCTTTCCTGGGCTTCATATTTGAAGGGGGTTGTTACAGAACTGACCCAGCTAAGATTGAGGCTGTGGTAAACTGGCCAGTTCCCGACTCCAGGAAACAGCTCCAGCGTTTCCTTGGGTTTGCCAATTTCTATAGAAGGTTCATAAAAGACTACAGCCGAATTGCTTCTCCTCTCTCCCAACTAACATCCACTAACATAGTTTTCAAGTGGAACCCTGAGGCCAATGCCGCATTTAACAAGCTTAAATCATTGTTTTCCTCAGCACCAGTTTTGTGTCACCCAGATCCCAAGCGCCAATTCATCCTGGAAGTGGATGCCTCGGATTCAGGAGTTGGAGCTGTACTCTCCCAAAGGTCTCCAATGGACAATAAGGTACACCCATGTGCGTTTTTCTCTAAACGTTTATCCCCTGCTGAAAAGAACTATGATGTGGGAAATCGGGAGCTACTGGCCGTCAAGTTGGCATTAGAAGAGTGGCGTCACTGGTTGGAAGGCACGGTAGCCCCTTTTCTAATATGGACCGATCACAAGAATCTCACGTACCTCAGGGATGCGAAGCGGTTAACTCCCAGACAAGCACGTTGGTCTTTGTTTTTTAACCGTTTCAACTACATCTTAACTTACAGACCCGGTTCAAAGAACATCAAACCTGACGCACTCTCCCGGCAGTTCACCTCCCCAGACAGCACCGAGACAGAAGAGAGCATCATTTCCCCCGCCTGTGTGGTGGGAGCCCTCACATGGGACATTGAGAATGAGGTACGTGAGGCACAGAAAGTTGAACCTGACCCTGGCACTGGACCCCCCAGGACCCTCTTCGTTCCCTCTAGTATGCGGGCCAAGGTATTAAACTGGATACACACCCATAAGTTCTCCTGTCATCCTGGTGCTTCTCGTATGATCTCTCTTACCAAGGTTCATTTCTGGTGGCCCAAACTCACCGACGATGTGAAGGAATTTGTAGCAGCCTGTCCCACTTGTGCTCGCAGTAAGACTGGTAATCGACCACCGGCCGGCCTGCTACAACCCCTACCAACTCCTAGTCGTCCTTGGTCTCACATTTCGGTGGACTTTGTCACGGGTCTGCCCCCCAGTGAAGGTAACACCGCCATTCTGACAATTGTTGACAGGTTCTCTAAGGCGGCTCATTTTGTTCCCCTGCCTAAGCTCCCTTCTGCACTTGAGACCGCCCAGTTAATGGTCCAGCACGTTTTCCGACTCCATGGGATTCCCTCAGATGTGGTCTCGGACCGTGGTCCCCAATTTGTCTCCCAGGTCTGGCAAGCTTTCTGTAGGACGTTGGGGGCATCCTCTAGCCTCACTTCAGGCCACCACCCGCAATCCAATGGTCAAGCTGAGCGCTGTAATCAAGACCTCGAG